>PVJI01002590.1:0-142115 GCA_004026765.1 Micronycteris hirsuta
AGAGACTAAAAGGACAATTCTAAGGATCAATGAATCCAGGAGCTGGTTCTTTGAAAAGATAAACAAAATCGACAAGCCTTTAAGCAGGCTCATCAAGAAAAAAAGAGAGAGGACCCAAATAAACTCAATCAGAAATGAAAGAGGAGATATTACAACTGATGCCACAGAAATACAAAGGATTATAAGACACTACTATGAAAAACTGTATGCCAAGAAATGTGAAAACTTAGGAGAAATGGACAAATTTTTAGAAAAATATAATCTTCCAAAACTCAATAAGGAAGAAACAGAAAGCCTGAACCAACCAATAACAGCGGATGAAATTAAAGCAGTAATCAAAAAACTCCCAACACACAAAAGCCCTGGACCAGATGGTTTCACAGGAGAATTCTACAAAGCATTTAAGGAAGAGCTAACCCCTATCCTTCACAGACTATTCCAAAAAATCCAAAATGATGGAAGACTCCCAAACTCTTTTTATGATGCCAGCATCATCCTAATCCCCAAACCAGAAAAAGACATAACAAAGAAAGAAAACTTCAGGCCAATATCACTGATGAACATTGACACTAAAATCCTCAACAAAATATTAGCAAACCGCATCCAGCAATACATCAAAAAGATCATTCACCATGACCAAGTGGGTTTCATCCCAGGAATGCAAGGATGGTACAACATTTGCAAAACAATAAATGTAATACATCACATAAACCAAAGCAAAGACAAAAATCACATGATCATATCAATAGATGTGGAAAAAGCATTCAATAAGGTACAGCATCCATTTATGATAAAAACACTTAGCAAAGTGGGAATAGAGGGAGCATTCCTCAACATAATAAAGGCCATATATGAGAAAACTACAGCCAACATTATACTCAATGGACAAAAACTAAAATCTTTCCCTCTAAGATCAGGAACAAGACAAGGTTGCCCACTATCACCACTTCTATTCAACATAGTTCTGGAAGTTTTGGCCATAGCAATCAGACAAGAAAAGGAAATAAAAGGCATCCAAATTGGAAAGGAGGAAACAAAAATGTCGTTGTTTGCAGACGACACGCTAGTATACTTAGAAAATCCGATAGACTCCACCAAAAAACTACTCGATCTAATAATTGAATTTGGCAAGACAGCAGGATATAAAGTCAATATCCAGAAATCAAAGGCATTTTTGTATACCAACAGTGAAACAGCAGAAACAGAAATCAGGGAAAAATCCCATTTGATATAGCAACAAAAAAAACAAAATACCTGGGAATAAACCTAACCAAGGAGGTAAAAGACCTGTACTCAGAAAACTACACAACACTGAAGAGAGAAATCATGGAAGACACAAGCAAATGGAAACATATACCATGCTCATAGATTGGAAGAATCAACATCATCAAAATGTCCATACTCCCCAAATCAATATATAGATTCAATGCAATTCCTATCAAGATTCCAATGATGTATTTCACAGAACTAGAACAAATCATTCAAAAATGTATGTGGAACAACAAAAGGCTCTGAACAACAACAGTAATCTTGAGAAAGAAGAACAAAGTTGAGAGAATCACACTACTTAATATAAAACTATATTATAATGCCATACTAATCCAAACAGCATGGTCCTGGCATAAAGACAGACACATAGATCAATGGACCAGAATAGACCCCCATGCTCAGAAATAAACCCACATGTTTATAATCAATTAATATTTGACAGAAGAAACAAGCACATACAGTGGTCTAAAAACAGTTTATTCTATAAATGGAATCATAAAATTTGGACAGATAAGTGCAGAAAATTAAAACTAGACCACTTTCTTATGCCACACAAAAGAATAAGCTCAAAATGGGTTAAAGACTTAAATGTTAAACCTGAAGCCATAAATTCCCAGAAGAAAACATAGGCAGCAAAATCTTGGACATTGCTTGTAGCAATAATTTTTCTGATATATTTCCTCAGGCAAAAGAAACAAAAGGAAAAATCAACAAATAGAGCTACATCAAACTAAAAAGGTTTTGTACAGTTAAAGAAACCATGAAGTAAATAAAAAGAATCCACCAAATGGGATAACATATTTGCTGATACATCTAATAAGGTGTTAATATCAAAAATTTATAAAGAACTTATAAAATTCAACACCAAAACCACAAACAATCCAATTAAAATATGGGCAAAGGCCCAAACAGACACTTCTCCAGAGAGGACATAAAGATGGCCCATAGATATAAAAAGACGTTCAACATCACTAATCATCAGAAAAATGCAAATAAAAACCGCAATGAGATACCACCTCACATCTGTCAGAATATCATCACTAAATCAACAAACAACAAGTGCTGGCAAGGATTTGGAGAAAGGAAAACCCTTTGGCAGTGTTGGTGAGAATGTAGATTTGTGCAGCCACTATGGAAAGTAGTACAAATATACCTCAAAAAATTAAAAATGGAACTTCCTTATGACCCAGCAATTCCACTTCTAGAATTTATCCAAAGAAACCCAAAACACTAATTTGAAAGAATATAAGCACTCTTATGTTCATTGCTGCATTATTTACAATTTCCAAGAATGTAAGCAGCCCAGTGTCCATCAGTAGATGAGTGGATAAAACAACTACAGGGTATTTACACAATGGAATACTACTCAGCTGTAACAAAGAAGAAAATTTTACCTTTTGCAGCAGCATGGATGGACCTGGACCTGGACAACATTATGCTAAATGAAATTAGCCAGTCAGAGAAAGACAAATACCATATGATTTCACTAATGTGTAGAATCTAATGAACAAAATAAATTACCTGTATTTTGCCATGTATAATGCACACATTTTTGCCCAAATTTTTGAGGAAAAAAATAGGGTTGTGCATTATAAATGGGTAGTACTAATTCTGTATATATAAATATCTTTAATTCTTTTATTTATGCTTATACATTAAAAATATTAACTCTAGAAAGCAATAACCATATCCATATGCAGAATAATACCCTGGAATACAATAATTGATTTTGTTTCTAAATAAAAATACAAAATTGAATTAAAAAATTAAAATTAAAGATTTTTTTCCTGAAATTTGGGGCCAAAAATGTGGATGCTCATTATACATGGGAGCACATTATATATGGAAAAATATGGTAACAAACAAGATAAAAACAGACTCATAGATAGACAGCAGGCTGACATGTCTGTGGGGAAGTTAGGGGGGGAAAGGACCAAGTGAAAAAGAAAAGGCAGGGCTCATGGACACAGACAACAGTGTGGTGATTATGGTGGGGACGGGGTCAGTGGAGGTGGCAGAGTGTATAAGTGCGAAGTGGTAATGGCAAAAAATACAATGAAAAAATATTTTTTCATCTACTTGTATGAGAGAAAAAAGGTATAATTTTAAATACTGTGTTTATTTGCTTATACAAACATCATGAAATGAGCTTGGTGGTTTTTATTTTAATTCTGCAACAACTGATAATATAAATGAAAATTAATTGTTTCTCAAGAATTTGATAGAATTTGCCTGTAAAAACATTTGGGCCTATAGTTTTTTTGTGAGGGGAGGTTGTCAATTATAATTGTATCTTTTTAAAATGTATTGGTTATGGAAAGAAGTGTTCGAAGTCATGAAAGGCAAGGACCTACATCCAAGATTACTCTATCCAGCAGAGCTATCATTTAGAATGGAAGGGCAGATAAAGTGCTACCCAGATAAGGTCAAGTTAAAGGAGTTCACTATCGCAAATCCCATCCCAAGGAATTTGTATGCTATGGTTGGCGTGTAAATAAATTCACATGGAGTATATAGGACTAGAAGAGCCGGGACTGCGCGACCGCCCTCTGATCTCAGAGAGAGGCCCCGAGCACTGACCTAACAGGCTTTTATTGTTTTTCCTGGGTATATTACATCAGAATGGTCTTCATTTACTATGCATAGATTCACTTTAGGTGGTAGACAGCCAGGAAGATACATCAAAAGGATTATTTACAAAAATGCAAAGACAAGAGGTATGGCTGAACTTGAAAGGATTAACACCGGAAACCAGATATGAAGCTCGATAAGCATTAGCATTTGTTCTTTTGATCCAGTGTGAGAGAGTTTTTTTAGGAAGAGCAAGGCTTAACTCTAGGAAAGATGCCATCCTAATGTACCCACAGGAAAGCTCATTTTCACACACATGGCGCCTGCTTGCCATCCTACGTTCCACTGGGGTTTTTTAAACATGGAACGTTGAGCTACGTTTCCCACGATGAGTGGAACGGTTCTCCTACAATTCATCATCACCAAGTCCTTATTATATGAAATGTTAAAGGGTCTTACCTAAGAAAAAGAAGAAGATCAAAATATGAACGGTAAAATGACAACAAACTCACAGCTATCAACAATTGAACCTGGAAAAAAAAACAACAAGCAAACTAAGCAAACAACTAGAAAAGAAACAGAATCACAGAAATGGAGATTTCATGGAGTGTTATCAGCAGGGAAAGGGAGGGGTGAAATGAGGAAAAGGTACAGGAAATAAGTGGCATAAATGGTAGGTAGAAAATAGACAGGGAGAGGTCAAGAATAGTATAGGAAATGTGGAAGCCAAATAACTTACATGTACGACCCACGGACATGAACTAAGTGGAGGGAATGCAGGTGGGAGGGGGTGTGCAGGGTGGAGGGGAATAAAGGGGGGAAAATGGGACAACTGTAATAGCATAATCACTAAAATATATTTTTAAAAACTTACTGGTCTATCCCAGTTTCCTACTTCTTGTGCCAATTTTGGCACTTCATATTTTTTCATTTTGTTTAAGTTTTTAAATTTTTTAGTTCATAAATGTTAAGTATTTTAATGTTTTTTTTAAATGACAGCTGCTGGTAGAGATTTCTAGCAATATAGAAAAGTTTAAAGAAGAAATGAAATATGCATCTCAAATGCTATGCCACAGAAACAATCACAATGAAAACATCTTTATATATGTGTACAGGTATAATTTTTATAGTAAGCATTTTTCTGTTTGTATAATTACAATATTACTAATAATGGAAAATGCGTATAGTACTTAATATTATTACATATAGCTACAGATAAAAGAATTACATACATGTACAAATTGAAGAATGAATGCCTAGATAGTTAAATGATGGATGGATGGATGGATAGATAGATTATAGATTAATAGATAGATAGATAGATAGATACCCTAAATATAGTTCTATTATAATACCCATAACAAAAAATTAAATTTATTGATTACAAGAATATTCCCCCATGGGATTCTGCACATAATAAGAGTGGAAAACCTGTTTTTGAACCATTTTCAGCTAGCTTGGTTTCTGACATCTATTTCAAGCTACAAAAATTTTATCAAATGCATGAGTAAGGAAATGAATGAATGTGCAATGCTATGTGCAAATGCTGTTCTCTGAGCTGTTTACACTTTGTTTATAGAATTCTCCTGAGACCCTTGAAAGAAAGATAGCATCATCTCTGTTTACTGTTGAAGAAACTGACTCCTCCAGGGTTTAACAAATGACAACCGATTGCTAAGATTCGGCATCAGATCCAAACCTGATACCTGCTCTCTTTCCAGCTGATATTCAGAGCAAATGTCCCACAATAAGGTAAAGGCAAAAATGCAAAAAGGCTGAAAGAAATAACAAGGTCAACAGTTCCTCCTTTGAACAAAAGTGACTTTTAGACACCAAGTACTGGGATAAGAAGTAACCAGATTTGGGGGACTAATAATTAGAGTCCTTACTACCATAAGCTCCCTAAGCAAACGAAACATGTGGTCTCATGGTTAGGTTGTGCTCTAGAGCATGAAGTGGGATGAAACAGAGACATGCAAGAAAGATGGTTCCCAGAGGCTTCCTAGGTAAAGACAGGAAAAAGAGAAGGTAGGCGAGAGGAGGAGAGAGGGACGGTACTCCACGTCAACAGTGACCAGCAGAAGAAAGGGCCCTGTGGGGAGCAAAAGCAGAGCTGTATCCCTACTTAGTCCTCCTTATGAAACAATACCCACTTGAGCCCCGCCTCCACCCCGGTAGGAAAAAATGCCCTTTCTGGGCCGACTAATTAGAAGTTTCCTCTTCCTCCTGCAGTAGGCCTGAAGCTGAGCAAGAGCAGATTTCAGCCCCTATTACATCAGCTTATAGGGAAAAACTACACTGCCACCCCGCCTCCTGGGGAAAGCTCTTGGCAAGCTGTCCTTATCATTGCTCACTTTATTTAAGGTCATTTTAACAAGTCATTAGAACAGATCGCAGTAGGCTTTATGACATCTTTCATTTAAGATGAACAAGTGTATCAATAAAAAGAATTGCAACTCAGTTGGAGGACAGGAATGTGGGCATGATAGCTTATGTTCTGGTGTTTTGCATATTACCAGAAACCTCAACTAAGAATTTCAGATTCCTTAAATTATTTTCAAATAGCACCCATTTTCTAAGAAGGTAGGTGATACCTCTGAGGGAAGGTGCGTTACAAAAATTGGGAGACCTTATTCATGTCTTTTCTTTTCTTTTTTTTAAATTTTATTTATTTTCAGAGAGAGGAGAAGGGAGAGAGAAAGAGCAATGTATGGTTGCCTCTCACATGGCCCTCACTGGGGACCCGGCCTGCAACCCAGGCATGTGCCCCGACTGGGAATTGAGCCGGGACTGTCTGGTTCCCAGCCCGCGCTCAATCCACTGAGCCACACCAGCCGGGTCATGTCTTTTCTTTTAATTCTAATTTTTTGTTGACGTATATAACACACAGAAGAGTGCACAAATTTTAAGTGTACAATCCAATAAATTTTTACAAAATGAATATACCCAGGTAGCCAGCACCCAATTAGTACTAGAATTAGTAACAGAATTAGTACTAGAACTGCAGGTGACCCCTCGTGTCTCCTAGTCGCTGCTGACCATCCACAGACAACCACTGCTCTGGCTTCTCATGCCCCAGGCTGGCTCTGGCTGTTTGTGAACACTGTGTAAATGGAATCATTCAGTATGTACTCTTTTTCTGCCTGGCTTCTTTCTCTTAAACTTGTATTTGTGAGGCTGATAAATGTTGTTACCAGTGGCAATAGTTTATTCAGTCTTGCTGCTCTATAGTATGCCCTTGAAGAAATGTACCACAAATTATTTAATTCATTCTACTATTAATGGGTATTTCAGTCATTTCCATTTTGGAGCTAATGTGAATAGTTATCAGCCATTTTTAGTCTGATTGCTGTTACATACTCTTTCCAAAAGCCACACCAAATGTAAATGTGAAATTCAAAAGCTGATAAATTGCTGTGGCTGTAGGAAGCAAAAATAACTGCAGATTATTTTCATTGCTTGGAAAATATAAAGATATGGTTACTGTATAAGGCAGTTGTATGCAATTCACTGCATAATGCTAAAAGTCATTAGCCGGGAAGGTGCAAACACTGTTGTTCCATTTGCAAGTCAAGAATATGAGTCTATGGAATCCCAGCTGGTTATTTTTTACCCTTTAGCAAAACTTGGTAACTTTTTCCTTTAGCAAAACTTGGTTAACTTTTTGATCATACAATAATGTGACACTACTAAAACTTAACACATGCACCATGCTGGTTGACTTAAAACTCAGTGAAGTAGGTGGCTACTGGCATTGCTCCCATTTTCCAGAAAAGGAAGTTAGGCCAATCCTTTTACCGCCCCCCCATCCTGTTCATGACAGTGAGTTGGTATTGGCTTCAGGCTGTGAGCTGAGAGCAGTCCCCAGCTGTCCTCCCCACACAGTCAACCTCCCTGGCACGATCCCCAAGTTGCCAGGAAGGCTGTGGGAGGAGCCGGAGCCTTGAGGTGAGAGGACTTCTGGATTTCTATTAATATCTTAGATTCTTATAGTACACCACCTCTAGAGCACTTTGAGTACTCTTTCAGAAGAGCTGGCCAGAGTCTGTGACTTACATGCCAACATTAGGAGAAATGATTTGGAGATGAGCTTTCACATGGCTCTTGCAGTGACTTCTGGGCTCCTTATATGGATTGACTTCTAATCCCTGGTTATTATGTTAACAAAGGTTGACACAGGAAGTCAAGTATATCAAAACGCACTTATCCAAACTGTAAAAAAAAAATCCCTACTTTGTTATATAGAAATAAAAATACTTCCTTATTGACACATTATATAACATGATCTAGAGGTGGAAAAATAATTTATGTAATTTCACAGTAATCATGAGTATTCATATTTGAAGATATCTATAACAACTATAATATATGTTAAAATATTTTAATTTCTATTGGTGACAAACTCAGAAATACTAATACTGTGGTTTGCTGCCTAGATTTATAGTTGAAACAATTTAGATTTATGTTAAAAGTTAATTAAAAAAGCCCGGCTGGTGTAGCTCAGTGGAATGAGCGCGGGCTGGGAACCAAAAGGTCCTGCTTCGATTCCCAGTCGGGGCACATGCCTGGGTTGCAGGCCAGGTCCCCAGTGAGGGCCATGTGAGAGGCAACCATACATTGCTCTTTCTCCCTCCCTTCTCCTCTCTCTAAAAATAAATAAATAAAATCTTTAAAAGAAAGAGTTAATTAAAAAAATTAAGATGTATCCCTTTTTCCCATCTAAACTCATGGTCCCCTGAATTCCATCACAACCCTCTAAAATATGTTCCCACTACAATGCTCCAAAGACACCCCTGTGCCGGACACACACATATACAACTTTAAACAGTGTCAGGTATCTGGAACCCCTCCCCAGAAAACTGGATCCTGGGCTAATCCTTAAACCAGGCCAGAGTTTGGGACTATGATTCTCAGACTTTGCTGGGGTAGCCAGACAAGGACTGACCTAGAATTTAATCGCTGCCTTTGCTCATCTGGTCCCGAAATGGCTCCCTATGGCAGGTTGGAAAACAGATCTGCTTTTCCGTGATGTTATTAGCCTTTGGAAATAATCAAGGAAGTTTAGGTGAGATTCAGGAATTATTGTTAATTTTAAGTTGATGTTAATCAGGTTATTAAAAAGTCCATATTTTTTAGAGATGCATACTGAAGGGTAGAGGGATAAGTAACTTATCTGGGATTTTTGATTAAAATTAAAGGGGAACTAAAGAAACAAACAGTGGTAAAACTTGAGAATTCTAGACTGGGTGATGGTTATATGGGGGTTAAACTATTTTCTCTACTTTAGTGTCTGAAACAATTTTTTTTATTAGCAACCTATAAAATAATTTTTGAATCAGAAAATTAGGTAGAGAATGATTTTTTATATTGATAGTTTCCTTTTTTATGGTAATGATTTCATTTCCTTCCATGCAAAACAAAATGAGTCAATCGTATTGTCTTAGGGTAAATACACAAGATATAAAAATTGGTCTCATTCATACCTCCCTGCCAGTTATTGGGTATTGTCTTGCCCTCCAGGAGTTTATATTCAAGTTGGAAAGAGATAATATACATACATGAAACCACAGCTGGGAAACACCATGAAACAGAGCATGGTGTAAGTGTCAAAACATGAAACAGAAATGGAAAACGTGGCAGGAGGTCAGGAAAGGAGGAGGTCAGTGAGGACTGGTGACTTCGAGTTAGGAGTTGCTGCCCACACACAAGTCTCAGAACTTTGGGTTTGTTGCCTCTTGCTGGTTTAGGCATCATTCTTTGTACTCCTGTCTCCGTAGTGGGATTGCCTCTAAATTCTTAAAACTCATAAACAACAGCAATCTCATTCCCAATATCTCCCAGCCTTTCCCTCTATGTGACTGTATTTGACACGTCCTTAGTCTCCATGGATGTGTGCCCTCATTCTGCTTAGGGCCGATTTACTTCATCTTTCTATCCCAGATGGCGAACTGTAGCCCAGATACTAAGTACTTACCCGCTCAACCCAGTTTGGACCCTGGCTCTGTGTAGTGGTTGTAATGCTGGCCAGGCAGGCAGCCAGGGCACCACTGTGCCTGAATCCCACCGTTGCCTCAGCGGAGCACCTCTTCCTACCAAGTGCTGGGGCAGGCCCTCTGGCTAGCAATAAAGCTTCAGAAAGATCTGTCACAAGAAGGCAGCGAAAGAGAAGGGGTGGGTGCCTCTGTAGGACTGTGAAGCCAAACCGGCAGCAGCTGCTGGGGCCAAAAGCCAGTTCTTGGAGTGGGCTGGCCCAGAGCGGGAAACATCTCTAGATGGCACTTAAGATGATCAAAGTTAAAAAAAAAAAAATTATAAAGTTGTTTTTCACATTGCTTAGGTCATTTAAACCAAAGCAAGCTTTTCTGTTGTTTTGTTTTCTTTTTTATCTCCATTTATTCTCATTTGGAATTATCTGAGACACTATAACCCAGTCGCCTGGCCAGGCTGAGTCGGCAGAGAGAGGACGTGGGACACGCGTGCGCCTGTGCTGCCGTTCACACAAAGCCGGAGACAGCTTTGGCTGCAGTAGCCCTCCGATCCTCTCAGAGCTTTCTCGTGGCTTAGGACCACAAGCTCGAAGTAAAAGGGAAAACATCAAATCACACACACACACACACACACACACACACACACACACACACACACAATTATTCCTATCTCTTGTCTCCTCTAAAGTTTTATCTTCCATTATACCATTTATCACATGGTTCTGTATATCATTTCTGTTGTACTCATGTTTTTATAATCTTATGTGTGAACTTTTTCTTTGTATGTTTTACCAGTAAAATGCCCAGCATGTGTTAAGAAGTATTTGTTGAATAAATATGTAGCTAAATGGCTAGTATACATGTTACTAACACATGTTTGATGAACAAGCTGAAACTCTGACTCATTCAGCAAAATCAGGTTTCATTTGTCATGGAGGAACCGATGCCAGTTTCATTCCTACCTTTCGGCACGTTCCTTTAGATGAACCCTGGACTTCAGGAAGCATCAGTTCTGTGGCGACCCAGGAACCCACGACCCTCCTCCACGCGCAGTAGCTCCTGGCCGAGGAGGTGTTGTGGACAAGCTAGTGTGGGCATGTGACTGTCACTGGGCCTGGCAGACCTGGCCCAGCTGCGCTGCCCAATATAGGGTCAGCTGATCTCTAAGAACAGCAAGAACAGTAAGAGGAGTGGGCAGGCCTGGCTTCTGAGTCACTTGGCAAGTGCCTGGAAAATTACTGTCCCCGCAGCTCCCCACATTGAGCTTTCCATTTCCTGTCACAGTACCCAAAATTCCATCATCATTAATGAGTCATACTTTTGGGTATTTTAGAGATTCCAATGAGTGATTGATTTCTTAATTCAGTATCTTTAAGCTTCTGGAATGGGGAAAGAGCTGTGGAGATAGGTGGGGAGAGGACAAAATAAAAGAAATAAGAGTGAGATATAGACATTGCTCCCCTTCCAGGGGTTGCTAGTGCAGGATAATTCTTTCTAGAATATCCTCAGCTCTTCCAACGTTACCAAGAAAATATTGAGAACCTCAGAAGGTCAGGACTCACCACACAAATCTGTAAACACATGCTTTCTCTTCCGGCCACAGAGCATCTGAAAACTCTGAAGCACATGAGAGAAACAAGAGAGAAGGAAAAGATCAAAACAAAGTGTGTTGCTTAAGAAGGCACTGTAACGCTGGCATAACCCAGACCCACGTGTCCAGGCTCCCTTCTCTATCCAGATAAGACCTAGGACCTGAAGAAGAATCCTGTTCTAAATGAATGCTAAGGACTTAAAAGGAAACACAGAACTGTATTTGCTTAGTCCCAAATTAGAGTGTCATTTCAGACATATATGTAAACCTTTACCTGTGAAGTCTTAAAAAAGGAAAATAAATTGCCTTTAGTTTACGTGACAAATCTCCCTTGTTAACTAGTGGATTTAACTTTATTGACTTCTGGTCCAGGAGAAGCTGGCAGCTGGGTCCAGCCCGACAAGACCACTTGTGGCGCTGCGGCTCTGTCCACCTGGACCATTGCCGTAGGTGCAAGCCAGCTCCTGGAATCTGCATTTCATTTGCCTTCCAAGTGATTTGTTTGCTTTCCTGTTTCATTGTAAGTAAACATTCACTTTTGTACATAATTTTGCATTTGTGATTTTGTGTTCCTTTTCATGAAGAGGTCCCCATATTATATAACTTTCAGTCCCACAAAGTTGGATCTACCCTTTTATACACTCATAGTATGCATAATTACATAAGAAATCTCAATTCATGAGTTTCCTGATAAGTATAATTTTTAGTTAATTAGTGTTTTCTAAATAATGCTCTGGAAGCAAGTAATGAAATTAGGGGGGGAGCAGATAGTAGGGATTTCCAATTTTGGAAATGTAGCAAGTGTTCCACTTGGTCCCCAATCTTTTCTCCATCTGCATGCACAAAAATGCACGATAACAGCTAACACCTTTAGTACTCATAGGCATCCCTTGAGGCAACTACCCTAATTGTCCTCATTTTACAGAAAGGTAAACTGAGGCATAAGGAAGTTAAGCAGATTTCCCAAGGTTACATCTAATATACAACATCTGCTGAAGCTGACCTGGCTGTCTAGGTCCAGGATCCAGCATCTGGACCTTTAAGCTATATCACATGTGTACAGTAATTGTTTATGCTTGAAATGATATCACAGTTCCACAGAAATAATACGTTTTGTTTGCAGTTGACAAATAATCCCTACTCCTCTCAGAATTCCATTTAATGAAGTGGTTTCACTTTCAATTTTTTCCCTTCCTCAACTAGAAATGAGAGACATCTCCAGGAGCCCAGGGGTAGTCTGACACGTGGTAAGTGGACTGAATAGTGCCCCAAAGACACTAGTCCTAATCTGTAGAACCTGTGAATGTTGTTTTACGTGGTAAAGTTTTAGCAGATGGGACTAAATTAAGAATTTTGAGATGAGGAAGTTATCCTGAAGTATATGGGTGGTCCCTAAATACTATCAAAATTGTCCTTATAAGAGAATGACCAAGGGAGGTTAGGGACACAGAGAGAGAAAGCAATGTGAAGACAGGCAGAAAATGGAGTGATGTAATCACAAGTCAAAGACACCAAAAAGTGTCTTCCAGAAACTCGAAGAAGCAAGAAACTAATTCTCACCCAGAGCCCCTACAGGGAATGTGGTCTTGCTGACACCTTGATTTCAGATTTCTGGATTCCATAACTGTGAAAGGATAAATTTCTGTTGTTTTAAGCCATCAAGGCTGTGGTAGTTTGTTACAGCAGCAATAGGAAACTAATACAGAAGTCAACACATGACAGCCAATAGTTTGAATATAATACTAATCATAGCTGTCATGCACTGACCCGTACATAGTACTGGGTATGCACTGTGTGACATACAGCCCTCCACTTAATAATCCCCACAAGGTAAGTGAAGAACCTGAGGTCACACAGCTGCTCAGTGGCAAAGCAAGGATTTAAACACAGATCCGTGCAACTTAAATGCTATGAACAGAAACACTCTACTACACTGTCAATTCCTACAGCGTACATGGAGATTTACTAACCTAACATGACAGGCAAACTGCAACAGTTCTCCATGGTCTCACTGAGCCTAGATTTATTCATTGAACCTTCTTCCTTTGCTCATACAACCTCGCATAGTTGGTCATCTTTCGGTTTGTCTTAGCACCACTTTAAAAAAGTGAGGTACAAACCGCTATTAGCCCTTTTTCCAAACACAATAAACGGAGACACAGAGAACTTAGGTCATTTGCTGGAATGCATCCCCCGGAGCCTACTCCTGGGACTTTCGCTCTCACTACTCTTGATGTACCCCAGAATCTCGATTAGGGCCTGTAAGAAGTAACTGGCAACTTTCAATTTTTTAAGTGGTTTTTAGTTTGTAGAGTAGGTATTCCAGTCCTGTATGCACACAGGTTAATTAAACCACTACAAAATGCCAAAGCAACAGGGCTTTGTCACTAAGGTAATAAAATCACAAAATGATTCCTGTTCAAAATGAAGCTTGTAAAAATCTGTGGCTAGTGAGTTGTGTGTATTTTTCCTGTTTTAACAACATGTACTTCTCTCTCCATCAGAAACATTAGGTCACAAAAGCCAATCTCATCTACATCTTTACAATGCTGTTTCTCATCGCCCTGCATGTGGGAGATAGAACCGGTAACAAAGCAGCCAAATTGGATTTCCTGAAGGATTTGTCCTGACTTAGAATACTTTCAGAATCTGTTCAGAATGCCCCTGATTTTTCATTAAGCCTTCTGAGGCCATTTATTTTGGGCCAGTTTTTCAGAAATAGGACATCAATTGCGTGCCAGTTATTGGGAATTATAACATAGCTGATGAAGTGTGACAACACAGAGTACATTGGATTTGTAGGAGATTACAAGAGGGTGTTATAGAAGTCAGCAGCTATTAAGCTGAAAATGTTTCTGAGCAGAGAGAGCATAAAAATAAGGAACTAGATCCTATCCTATTGCCTGACATCTCACTTGTGGTCTCTGAGTTAAGTTTATATGAGTCGTTCCACTCCCACGATGTTTTTTACCTGCCCTCGCACTTTTTTCACAGTCTCCCACCTACTACCTCCCTCTCTCAAGAGGCATCAGCAAAACTAAGAGCAAGGATGAAAAGTGGGTTGATGCTTATGGCTAGGCAATGGTGGGTGAGAAATTCAGCCACATCACAGACTTTCTTACGTTCAGAAAAGGGCAGGAGGAATACCATTTAATGAGGTTTTAGCTGACTCATAAGATCCAAAATACTTCACAAGTGCATCTGCCTGAAGGTATTTTAGGTCAGCCTGTCCCCTTCCCATAGCACATATAATATGCTCAGGAGAAGCTCATGGGAGAGACAGTAGTGAAGTGTTTCAACCTTTTTGACAATATCATCTAAGATTATCTTGTGCTGCAAACATTACACTTTCATGATCCTATTCTAAGGAGAAAGAAAAAGTGCCCTAGTATATAGGGTATCTGTGCGAGGGTGTTTATTGCAGCACAATGCCTAGTTGTAAAAATCTGGTAGCAAACAATTTGCATTTCCTGTAGTAGGGAATGGTAGAAGTAAAGAAAATATATACACTGTGGAATATTATGCATCTATTAAAAAGAATGCATTAGATCTACATGCATGAACCTTGAAGGATGTCCATACAGATAGTTAAGTAAAAAAAAAAATTCATTGCAGTGTAATTCACACAGTACTATATGATCAAACTGTAAATAACTAGGGCTTACTTTCCTCAGAAGAAATATCATCATGATAAAATCATCTGTAAGTTTGAGAAAGACTTATCAGCTTATTCATATGCAAAAGAGCTATGAATCTTACTTTGGATTGGTTTCAATCTAGCGAAGGGGATGAACTTAATAATATGTACATAGCCCGCCCAAGTGTATGTTACCCTGGTAATCCCCATGAAGTAAACATACCTTTTACCCTCCAGAGAAATCCCTTAAAGTTGGAGTTCTGATGGAGTGTTAGGTTGAGTGGTAGGATGAAAGAAAAGATTTTATATCTGCCTTTTCAAAATATGCCTATGTCTTACCCCAGATCTACTGAGTCTAAATTCCCAGAATACTGGGAATGGGAGATGGAGAGAAAGACCAGAACGTGTGAAAGTGCCCAAGGTGGTCTAGCCACTCTTTCCTCCCTTATTTGATCCAATTGAAAACAACTGTCTTAAAGTATGAGTGTCCTGCCTCAATTATCGAGAGAGAGCTGTAATGGTAGTAGTGATAATAGCATTTACAATGTGCCAGACACTGGTCAAAGGCTACTAGTATGAACTAATTCATTTAGTTCTCACAAACACCCACAAGGGAGGTGTTAATTATTATCCCCATTTTACAGATGAGAATACAGAGGTTAAGAATCATGCCCATGATTACAGAGCTAGCTAGTGATACAGTCAGGATTTGAAACCCAGGAAATCTAGCTTCAGAGACCATATGGAAAAATGTGAGCCAGATCATGTGAAATAGGGCACACTCAGGAGCTCAATGAAACATTTTTATGCTTGTCTCTCATTTATACTGTCCCTTGGATGAGGCCTAAAGAATTGTTCTATTTATCATAGCTCAGCCACTACCTTCTCCTCATCACTGGAGGGCCCTTGCCCTTTGAATTGTCCAGTGTATCTGGAGAAATAATCCTGAGAAAATATGCTCTACTATTTCTCTTTCTTCCCTTCCTTAGTTCCTCCCCTGCCATGGAAACAGGCTCATTTTATAAGCAGAGAACTGTACTGAATCTTCATTAGAAGTCTGGAAAAATGGGCTAAAACCTCATGACGTCTACTTTTTTTACCATGATCCTAACCAGTGTCACTTTCCAGACCTGTCTTTAAAATTAGCCTGTGAGTACTGGCTTTCCTCTGAAATCACTTGCTTAATGGAAAGAGGAGGTAGCTAAAGAGACAGGTATATAAATACCATCTTCTTTAGAAAGGCTTATTCTCAGCCTAAAACTGAAAATTAAGTGTCGTTGCCCTCAAGAATTATTATGTTGTAAGAACAAAAATGTCCTAAGAGTTAAAGGTCCATTCTGCCACTATTTAACATATCTTCCACCAAGTCACTCAACACTCTAAACCTGTTTCATCATTTGTAAAATGGGACCAATAATTGCTGCTCTACTTATATCACAAGGTTGTTGTGCGGATCCAAAAAAGAACCGAGATCTTCTGGCTTCATGCCCATGATGTCCATCCCTCCCTCAATCCAACACCCTTTCATTTCTTCATTCATTCATTCACTCATTCAATGTGTATTGCATCTTCCAAGAGTCAGCGAAGTGAAAAATATACATTGGGAGGATGGGAGAAGTAAAACAGAGAGGTACTACAGATTGTGAAAGGCCAACTGAAGGCAGAAAAATGAGGTGATTAAAACCATAGTATAAGCAGGAACCTACAATAGCCCATGACCCCGCATTCTAACATTTTACATGCTATTACAATTCCCCTGAGGGCAATCATTATATGTGGCATAAAAAGAATCAATTTTTGAGACTTCTTTAAGACAGAGGCATCTTTACTTTATCCAACCAGGACTCTTTAATTGATATCTTCCCTCTTATTTTCTCACTAGGCCCCTTTGTTAAGCACAGTAACTGGTGAGCAGAAGTGAGCAAGGCTTACAAATCATCCTTGTTTTTTATATCTAGCCATATTAAAAGGTATCTGCGGGGTGCTTTAAATCCATGCCTGATACAAAGATAACCTTAGTTATTACATATTTTATATAAATTACAGATTCTACATGACCTAAAAAAGATTTTAAAGGTAATTAATGGTGTGCATCTTGGTATATAAGGGACATATATTAATAATACTTTGAATTTGTAAGTGTACTATTAGATTTATCTTTGAAGTATCTTGAAAAGGTAAAAATTATTAGATTATAGACAACATTATTTCACTGGCCCTATTTTATAAAAGAAGGAACAGAATCTGGAAGCAACATGTGGCAGCTTACACAGCAGCTGAGCTCTGAGACCTAGACTTGGTTTCTTTGATTCCAGGGCAGAGGTGACTTCCCTACCTGCGATGATTCCTGAGCACAATGAATTTTCATCCTCAGATGATGAAAATCTCCTAATTCTGATAATATTGCTGATAATTCTAGGAACAATTCATTCATCCATTTGTTAATTTCACAGACTCTTAACTGGAGAAAGGGAGTGAAAAATACCTAGAGATGGGGCTAGCTGTAATCAGTAATCCAGAACCTCCATTGCCTTGAAAAGTCAAGTTCAGTGTTAGGCTTTCATCCTGAGGGCAATAAGAAATCCCCCAAGAATTCTCTGTCGGGGAAAGTTCTGAGCAATGAACAGCAATCTTTTTGGACTGCAGTGGGCCTGACTGGAATGAACAAATCACAGACCAGAAATCCAGCCACATTTATGGTGATGAAGCACATGATGCATGTTGGTGGCAGTTGTAAGAAGCAAAGTAAATGGGTCACATCAAAATGTGAGAAACAAAGTATGGTTCTCGCCCTGAATCACATTGTTTCCAGATTTCTCCTTCTAGTAAGAGTACAAATGTGTTTCAAGTAAGAAACTCTTTCCTGCTTCTTTGCCCAGTCTTCCCCTATTCCTGGTTGGAATCAGTCCCTGGAGTATTCAAGAATGAGAGAGGAAGCAAAAGACCTGATTCTGGGGTCTTTATCACAATATCCCATTCCAGCTTCCAGAGCCTTAGAGCCAACCCGGGATGCTAGCATCACATGGAGTTTTCACCAGGCCCCTTACACTAGGGCCAGGACTCTCCATGCGCACAGGGAGCTCTTTGTTCTTTGATGAAGCCCCACAGGCTACAGTTTGGTCAGACCCTCTACTGGGCTGAGTAAAGAGCAGCAAGGCCGGCTGCTGCTCCCTTTCCTACAAGGGGAGCTCTGCCCAGGAGCAACCCCATCCTCTCTAAACTCTCACAGCCCTGTAGTCCTATTCACCTTCCACTTAGCCCAGCCCCTGCACCCAGGGTCCAGCCTGCAGGTGTCATCCTGAGTCTCCTCCCACATTAGCATCTCCTGCATTACCTGGCTGGCTCTTTCAGATGCTTCCATCTACTTGGGGTCACGGATTCAAAATCAGCTGCCTACAACCAACTTGTAAAAACTCTTTTGGATGCTTACCTTGTAAGATGGACACAGCAAGGGTACTCCAGTTCTACAAGCTGGGATAAAGAAAGGTTGCAGAGGTGTTACAGAATGGACCCAGGGCCGGGGGTGGGGCAGCGGTGGACAAAATACTATTATCAAATAGACCCCCCTTCTCCAGGGGTCCCCCTGTACTAGGTTCGCCTTGCCTGCCACCAGAGAATGACATCTCTCAATGCCAGAGCTTGGTGAAAAGGAAAGGAATTATTTATTCAAAAAATTTTGCAGACTTAGAGTAATGACTTAATGTCTTCACTGAGATCCCAAAGTCCTTTAAAATACCTGCAAATGCACACAGTCCTTCCTCCCCCCGCCCTGCCCCTTTGCCCAGTCTGGGGTACCATATCTCAGGAAAAGAAATAGAAGTCCATGGCTCTGTTAGGTTCTTCCCGTAATCCGTGCTCCACTGGCAGGCCTCCCTCAGTTTCCAGCACCATCAGCTGTGTCACCGTTGCGATCTCCAGTTCTTAATCCAAACCCACTTGGCACCTTCCCGTGGCCCACCAGAAAGAGTTCTTTCACCCCTTTCCTTCCTGCAGCATCTCTCCAGCATTCTTCCCAACTGCTAAGAGAGAGCTCTGCATCGCTGCTACATCTTGCTTGCTAAGCTGCTTGGCAAAGGGAACCCCAAACCTGCATGGTTCTCCCTCTTTCACCAAAGCTTCAGGGGTCCCCCCTACTCCAAAGTTGCATGGTCACCTCTTACTCCAAGCTCTCACACAGACCCTGTAACCAGGGGGAGCTGCCTCCCAGTTACATCTTGGGTGGAAGTCACTTCCATCCCCCTGGCTCAAAGCAGGGCCACAGCTATTTAACACAGCCATGAAACCAGTTAAAAGTTATAGATATGCTAAATGACTGTGCCAGAGTTGGTTGCAAAACTATTGCTATGCAAAACAGCTCTCAATGACCCTGCTCCATGTGTTCCATCCCCCAGTTCAGACTTGTGGGGGTGAGGACATCCTATATTTTTTAAATATTTCCTGGACACCTTGAGTTCTGGACCCATTACAAATCCCTAGTTGAGGTCGCCCTGACTGCACCCTGTTACAGAGGTTGAGAATCCATGTGCTGGGATTTTGATAGTGATTCCAGACAGACCTGTGTTTTCTGCTTCCTAGCATTGGCTCAGTCATTAAATCCATCAGAACTTACTTCCTCATCTGTAAAATAGAGAAAAATATAGCCACTTTGCAGAACTGGTGTGAAGAATGCATAAAGTAAGAAGAAAAGAACCTAGACAAGGATCAGTCTGTGGTACACTGTTGATAAATAGTATGTGCCTAGCTGCAAATATTCCCAGGTCTTCTGATTTCTGGTATGAGCTCTTCTTGGTAAACCAATGAGTCTCAGAGACCCAGAGAACTCAGAGGGTTTAGGAACATATTCAAGGGGTTCAGTGAGTTCTCACATCAGGAAAACACTGCAGGAAAGTATACTCCTCTAAGGCAAATATGAAACATTTCTACCACTACTACTGCTACCACTGTCATTCCTGCTACTACCACCAATAATATCATAATGTATTTTTTCCTAACTTTTGCCAGGTACTGTTTTAGGTGCTACATGTACATTGTCATTTACTCTTCACAATGACTTGTGAGTTATAGCCTATTAAAATTCTTAGTTTATAGATAAAGAAACTGAGGCACAGATCATGGAGGAGTTCCAGCCAAGATAAAGGTGTAAGTAGATATGCTTTGCTTCCTAGCATAACCAATAGAGGGATAACAACCAATTTTAAAACAAAACACAACCAGAACTTCTAGAAAATCAAACTATAGAAGTCTGACAACCAAGGAGTTAAGAAGAAACATTCAACAAAATGGTAGGAGGGGTGGAGACAGGAAGCCAAATGGAGAGGGCATGTGACAAGGCATCAGCGGGCCAGGTGAGGTAGTGGCTGGAGGACCAGGAGGTCACACATTCATGTGCAGATAAGCCAGGAGGAACAACTGGGGAAATAAAGTACACAACCCAGGGTACCAGCATGGAGAAATAAAGCCTCAGAACCTCTGATTGAAAAAACCTGTGGAGGTTGTGGCAGCAGGATAAACTCCCAGTCTCACAGGACAGTCCATTGGAGAGGCCCACAGGCTCCTAGAATGTACACAAGACCAACCACCTGGGAATCAGTACCTGAAAGGGCACAATCACTTGTGGGAAGTGAGGTAAGTGACAGAAAGTGGGATGAGAGATAAGCAAGCTAGCAAGTGTCATTGTTCCCTCTATGACCACTTCCCACAGACAGCAACACAATGCAGTGAAGTGGGTTGCTCTGCCCTAGAGAATACCTAAGACTCTGCCCCTTATAATGTAACAGGTGTGCTGAGACGAAGAAATATGGCTCAAATGAAAGAACAGGTCAAAACTCCAGAAAAAGAACTAAGCGATGAGGAGATAGCCAACCTATCAGATGCAGAGTTCAGAACACTGGTAATCAGGATGCTCACAGAAATGATTAAGTATGGTTTCAAAATAAAGGAAGAAATGAAGCCTGTACAAAGTGAAATAAAGGAAAATATATAGGGAACTAACAGTGAAGGAAAGGAAAATGGGATTCAAATCAATGATTTGGAACAAAAGGAAGAAATAAACATCCAACTGGAACAAAATGAAGAAACAAGAATACAAAAAAAAAAAAAAAAAAAAAAAAAAAAAAAAAAAAAAAAAAAAAAAAAAAAAAAAAAAAAAAAAAAAAAAAAAAGAGGAAAGGCTGAGGAACCTCTAGGACAACTTTAAATGCTCCAAAATATGAATCATAGGGGTGCCAGAAGGAGAAAAGAAGGAGCAAAAAATAAAAAACTTATTTGAAAAAATAATTAAGGAAAGCTTCCCCAATCTGGAAAAAAAAAAAAGATTTTCAAGAAGTCCAGGAAGCTTGGAGAGTCCCATAGATGTTGTACCCACAAAGGAATACACCAAGACATATCATAATTATATTACCCAAGATTAAAGATAAGGAGAGAATCTTAAAAGCAGCAAGAGAAAAGAAGAGGGTTATCTTTGAAGGAGTTCCCATAAGACTACCTGATGGTTTCTCAAAAGAAACCTTGCAGGCAAGAAGTGGCTGGAAAGAAGTATTCCAAATCATGAAAGGCAAGGACCTACTTCCAAGATTACTCTATCCAGCAATATCATTTAAAATGGAAGGGCAGCTAAAGTGCTTCCCAGATAAGGTCAAGTTCAAGGAGTTCATCATCACCAAGCCCTTATTATATGAAATGTTAAAGGGGCTTATCTAAGAAAAAGAAGATGATCAAAATATGAACAGTAAAATGGCAACAAACTCACAACTACCAACAATTGAACCTGAAAAACAGAAACAATAACTAAGCAAACAACGAGAATAGGAACAGAACCAGACAAATGGAGGGTTATTAGTGGCAGGGGGAGAATGGTTGAAAAGGTACAGGTAATAAGAAGCATAACTGGTGTTAAGACTAGTGTAGGAAATGGAGAAGCCAAAGAACTTATATGTACAATCCATGGACATGAACTAAGGACAGGAAATACTAAAGGGAGAGAGTTACAGGTTGAGGGAAATAAAAGGGAGAAAGAAAGAGACAACTGTAATAGCATAATCAATAAAAAATACTTAAAAAAGAAACTGAGGCACAGAGATGTTAAGTGACCTATTCATGTTTAAAAAGCTAACAATTAGCCTGGCTGGTGTAGCTCAGTGGACTGAGCGCGGGCTGGGAACCAAGCGGTCCTGGTTCAATTCCCAGTCAGGGCACATGCCTGGGTTGCAGGCCGGGTCCCCAGTGAGGGCCATGTGAGAGGCAACCACACATTGCTGTTTCTCTCCCTCTCTTTCTCCCTCCCTTCGCCTCTGTCTAAAAATAAATAAATAAATAAAATATTAAAAATAAATAAATAAAAAGCTAACAATTACAAAAGCTGAGTTTATACCCGGGCAATCTAACCCATACAACCACACCATATTTGTGCTACACACCATGAACGGCAAAGTGTGCTTGTAACAACAGCTCTCTTTGATAATGAACACTTTTGCCACCATCTACTTTTGCCTCTGACTTGATTTAAACTACCAAAGGGCAGGAGGAAAAAAAAAGGAATGTACGCTCTGAATTATGGAAACCTGTGTGTAGGTACTATGTTTGAAGTTCTATTTTAGCTGAGTGTGCTGGACTGTCACATCCCTCATTGTCTTCACAGAGGCGCCCAACTGTGGAAGAAGACTGAGCGACACAGTTGGGATGTAATGCAGCGGTCATCTCGTCTGATAATACAGATGCCTGCCGGGAGAGTAATGCTTCACTTCCTTGTGATAATTTTGAATGCTTTCTGAGAAGGTAATAATATGATCCAATTACCACACAATCAGGAGGGTTCGCCATAGCAAACCCTGTGTGCTAAATACAACAGGTGTCACAGAACAAGAAAAGAAGGATTGGGAGGGAGGTGAAAGCCGGTAGACAGGAGGAAACCAAAGACTCAGACTGAAGGTTAAACTGAGATAGGGCAGGAATTTATTTGCTCGGACATTAAAAAAGGATAATACCTACAGGGAAGCTGGAAGCAGTTCTCCTGGAAGCCAGATCAGAGTTCCTGCTAAGTGACATTAGCCTCTATAGCTGTGTTGGTCTTGTGCTATACTGCACACTTCCATACACAGCTCCTTCATGTCCAGAGCAGTCCTGACTCTTGCCCAAGAAAAATATCCAGGTTCTTGGGCTTCACCTCTCTCTCTTCTGCTTTCACTTCCTTAACTTTTCCAGGTAAGCACAAGAAATGTTCACTGTGAGGAGGGAGCTGAGTGGAGGGTAAGTTTTGACCAATGTTAGATGTCATTTGACTATGACTGGTAGCAAAAGGAACATCCTCAAAAGAGCAGACCCATGTTCTTGCCCCTTTTCTGTCCGGATCTTTGGTAGGGGAAAATGTCATCCCTGTCTGCAGGGTTGGGAAATAGCCCCAGACAACGTGAGCCACGTAAGTGTGGTGCTGGGAATCGAGTCCCATATGCTCTGTCAACATCCTGAGATGATATTTTGAGTGACCAGAGAAAATGTAGTCTCTATTGAAGAAGGAAATCTAAGGCGATTCTGGCAGAGAAATACTGGTTGTGAGACTGTAGCAATGAAAATACAGACAGAGGTGATGAGGCAAGAGGCTGGGAGCCAAAGACACCATTTGCTGGGGACAGAGCAAAGGGTGCCATGAGCAATGCAGCCTGAGGCAAGGCTGTGGATCAGACAGTTCAGAGGACAGCTAGTGGGTGTTAGTCACATCCTGTGGGTGCTGGTCACATAGATCAGGCACAGGACAGTGGAGATAAAGACCCAGGAACAAACAGCCAAAAAGTGTGACTCTAATTTCAGAAAAGAATCTCAGTGCATCACCTCACAAGCCCTTTCATCCCAACCAATTAGAGATTCTCTTCATGACAAGAGTATTCATTCAAGGACATTTATTGTGCATCTACATTGTGCTGGGCTTTTTCTAATTATCTATAAAAGCTAACCTTCCACTCGTGATCCTATAAAAGATTATTTCTGCATGGCACTTCAAGCAGTTATTATCTAAGTCAGGGAGAGGGAAAGAAGCAGTGGGCTTAGCAGACCCTTCTGAATAACTTTGGAGACATAAGCCAGGGAGACCCAGACTGAGATAAGGAAAACAGTCTCTTTATTTGGAATCCGGAACATTTAAATATAGACACTTTGATGTTCACTTTGGCACCATCATTAATGAGTGGATTTGCTAAGTATAAGGTTGACCCATGTGAAGCACTGATACTAGGGAATGGTTAATTTAGTGACTGCAGGAAAAAAACTGAGGAACTTTTGGGGTCTGGGTCTCTGCAGGAATGAGTATTCCTGGTTGTAAACAAGCCATTCAAAATAGGCTTGCAGGATCCGTAATTAAAAACGCTACTTTTATACATTTTTCATTCATAGTAACAACAACAAAAATCACCAGATATCTCTTCTGTCTCAGCAGCCGCTGTGTTAGAGACAGAATAAAATGGTGGCCCCTGCCCTGAAGGCGCCTGCAGAGCAAAGACAAGGAGTGACAATGATGCTGTGGGTAGGTGCCCAGGGAGAACAGAAGAGTCACGGAGTAGGAGCTGTAAGGGTAGGATTCTGAGAAAGGACAGGAGGGAAGGAGGGGTATGATCTTAGTCAAAGGTTTTGATAATGGAAAGGTAAAAAATAATTAACCAAATGGTCAAGGCAGAAAAGGACATTCCAGACAAGACTGGGCAGAAATGATGACATGATTTAAAGAAATAAGCTGTGTTTAGAGTGAACATAAATTTTTTACATCTACAGAAAGACATTTCTCAAAGGGCTGTAAACATCTCCAAGTCATGTTCATGCTCTTATACTTGGAAGAAAAAGCTGGAGGTTAAAATCTACCACATATTTAAGAGAACCCTTTTTCTCTCTCATTCTCCTTAGTCTGAATTGATGAGGTTTCAGTATGTTGCTTAAATGTTATGGGAGAAAAAAAGCATTTCAGCCCATCTCTGGAAAGAGACGTAGTTATGTAACCTTTTAATTTGTGTGGGTAAGTAAATGTCAAAAGTGTGTCTTGCCTTGGGAACCTTCTCAGTACTTTATTTTGAGTATTTATTGTATAGTCTCTACAGATAAGGAAACATACTAGACCCAGGAACAAAATGGTGAATAAGACAAATATAGACCCTGCCTTCAAGAAGCTTAATATTTAGGCGATAAAACAATTATTAAACAGATAATTAAACAAATGTATTTTTCTAATTATAATTAAGGTAAATAAAATGGAAAAACAACATACAGATGCCATGGGAATATATAGCCTAGTCAGATGGGGTTGGAAGAGTGCTCAGCAGGCACTGCTTTAAGGAACACACATTTAAGCTGAAATTGTATGAAGAGGAAGAAAGAGTGTTCTAGGCAGATGGAATAGCATGTGAGGATCATAAAGAAAAGGATGCTGGTCTTCTAACAGATATGACTATGACTATAAGTGGATAAAAATATCTTGTATGATGCTTATGAAGTGTAATTGCTTCATCTGTCATTTTAATCCAGAAGATCCTAGCACATGAGAAGGAAACCCATTTTACTCATGTATTCAGCATATACTAAATAATTGCCATGTTCCTAACACTGTGCTAGTTACTATAAATTAAAGAGAGAAAGACAAACCATCGTGTGAGGAAACAGATAAACCAACATACAAATGACCACAATACAGTGTGGTCATCTCTATGCTTTAGGTAGAACGCCCTGTGCACAGAAAAGATATGATCATCTTTGTTCAGGTGAGGCAGGGAAGGCTTTCAGAAGTAACCGCTGAAGAATGAGCACATTCCAGGGAGTAAGAGCACATATGAGAAGAAGGCATGATGTACTTTGAGGTAGCGCAAGTAACAAGTCATACATGGGGTTATTGGGAATGAGAAGAAAATATGAAAGGAAGTAAAGTTAGAAAGGTGGGTCGGTGTTAGATCTTGAAGCATCTTGGAATGAAAATTTTATTTTATGCTATAATCAGTGAGAATTTTGAATAAAGAACTGGCATTATTGATGAATGGGAATAGTTGAGAATAGAGATGGGAGACTAATAAGACAGAAGTTGTCAATCAACAGTCCAGAGCCATGGTCAGGACCAAAGAGGAGGCAGCAGAAGTGGGACGCTCAGGAGACTCAATCAATGGCCTTTGAGAATGACCAGCGGTGGGGCACAGGGGAACAAGGGAGATGTAGGAGTACAGACCGACCTTGGGGCTTACAACTCAGGAAACTTGGTGAAGGGGTCAGAAGACCAAGACACTCCTCCTTCAGATTCCAGCACATAATCACCAACAGACCTGACTTATGAATAATAACTTGGGGTTCTTGAATCACCAAATCACTGATATTTTTAGGATTTTACATTGTTGTGACCAAAAAGGACACTCTGTAAAGACAAAAAAAAATGTTGCAAGAAAAATTAAGTATTTATCAAGTCACACCCTCTCCCAAACACCTCCTTCTTCATGATCTTCCACCCCAATTCTGTAGCCAAAGCAATAATAGCCACCACGTATTATGTTATAACCACCAGAGGGCAATGAAAATGTCCATAAAGACAGAGTAGTAATTATTTTCCCATTAGCACCAGCCACACTAATATCAACATAGAACAATTAACATTCCTAACCTCATAGTTAGGCTATAACCTCTGCAGGTTTTGCAGGGATAGATTGATGAGCGGCATGGGAGAAGTAACCAACAACAAGCAGCGAGCAGTGAGACCCCTCTATGCTGACCACTGGGTGGAGACAGTCAGAGAACTTGGTTTTGGTTGCCACTGATCTAGCCAGTCCCCAGGCAGAAATCATCTAATTCAACCGCTCTTTCTGGGCCCCCAGGAAGTGAGCCTTTGAGTGGGAGAAAACCTGCAGCAATAATAACACAGCAGGCAGAGTCCTTTTCATTTATATCTCATTATTCTGTCCATCACTAGGCAACCATTCTCTGTGCTTAAAAAGACACATCTTTCTACCTTGTAACACCTTATTCTTCGAAGTAACTGCTCTGGTTTGCAGTGTGCTAAGGGATATCCATTCTATTTATTTCTGTTTAGGTCAACCACAATAAAGACTAAGCTATTTTGAACCTCTAGACTGGTTTAGGGGTTCACCTAGATAGCATGGATTGCAGACTTCATTGCAATTGCCTACTTGCTTATTCACTTCTCCCTCCAGAATGTGAGTTCCTAGAGGTCAGGTACTATGTCCTACCTATGTTTGTAGCCACATTCTCAGCACCTAGCTGAGTACCTGGCTACATGGACAATATTCCCTAACTGTTAAATGAATGGACAGATGAATGACTGGCTGACTGAATGAATGAATGAATGAATGAGTGTTTTCCTAAAATTCAAGCTTTGGCAACCGGAAGTGTCATTATTTTGTTTAAAGAGCAGAGCAGGTTAAGAGACTTAGCCAGGGAGAATTAGACAAAATGTAAGATAAAAGGACTCAATGCAGCAGCCCCTCTGATTGCAGAGGCCAGACGTGTACGAACCAGGTGCCAGCTGCAGAGGCAAGGTCATGTCGCTCTTCTCGCTAGAAATATCACGTGGCAGAGACTCACCTAAGGCTCTGAACATAAGAATCACAATGACCAAGGTGGCTTATTATTGCACAGGCAACAAATGGGAGCTCTCTCCAAATAACTATTTGTGTTAAATTGTGTTCCCTACAAGAAGAGCCTGAGACAAGGACTCTTTATTTAATTTATTAAGGGCGTGCTCTCAGGAGAAAGGGAGTGAAGAGAGCAGAAAAGGAGAAATGCCAGGATATGAGCTCAGCTGGAGAATAACTGAGTTTGATCACACTGAGCTTTGGGCTTGGTCTCACCTTAAGGCAAGGAAGCTAACCCTTTGTCTCTACATAAGCTAGTCATGCGCTGCAGGCTATCTCTTGGAGGCAGGGAACCATACTCACCTAGTGAGCGCATTGTTTCAGTGGAAGATAATTAATTCTCTGGAGAAGGAGGCAGCTGTGAGCTATTGGTACTCAGAGCTGGGGGATAAGTGCAGTGGCTGGTAAAAGTAGTAGGAACATGGTACCAACAGCATCTATTAGAATTGGATAGTGTGAAATAATGTTGATTATAGCAATCACCGCCATTTACTGAGTACTTACTATACACTAAGTGCTGTGCCAAATATATGTATATGTGTATACATATACTACATATACACATATGTATATATAGATATATACATATGGTACTTAAAATGCAGCTATTAAATAGGTAATATACTACCATTTCTATTGGACTGATGAGGAAACTCAAAATAAACCACATTTCATACTTGGGATATTTCTATTCTGTGTCAGCATGCTTATGAATAAAATCAGGATATGGAACAACCAACTGGCCTGAATTCCAGCTCTCCTCACAGCTCTCCTGCCCTGGGATCCCTTCTTCCGATCATTCACCCTGCTCATGACTACATCCTTTGTAGGGGATTGGGAGGGCCAGTGTGATGTGTCTACTTGGCCAGGCTATAGCCCAGTTATTCAGTCAAACGCCGATATATATCACACTGAGTGCAGTAAATTAGACGGAAAAGGGCAAGAACCATACGATTTCACTCATATATGGGATATAAAATAAAAAGCAGAACTGATAAAACAGACAATGGAATGGTGGTTATCGGAGGTGAACAGGGGTGCGGGGAGGGCGAAGAGGGTTAAAGGGGTAACAGAAGGAGCTTAGACTTTGTGTGGTGTGGACGTGATGGAGAATACAGATGTTGCATTACGAAGTTGTACACCTGAAACTTATATATTATGATTAACCAATGTTTCCCCCAATAAGTTTAATTAAAGTAAAAAAACAAAAAACAAAACCCCATTAATCTAGATGTTGCTGTTGAGGTGTTTTGCAGAAGTGATTAACATCTACTCAAATCGATTTTAAGTAAAGATTATGTCATCTTTGATAATCTTGGCGGGCTTCCTCAAATCATTTGAAGGGCCTTTAGAGCAAAACTGAGGTTTCCCTGGGGAAGAAGAAATCCCACCTGTGGAATGCAGCATCAGCCCTTGCCTGAGAGTTTTTAGCTTGCCTCTGGCCAGCCTTTCATATTTCGGACACTTCAGCTGCCCTCATAAACACTTAACCCAATTCCTGGAACAGTTCGTGTGTGTGTGTGTTTATATATTCTACCACTGGTTCCATTTCTCTTGAGAACCCTGAGTGACACTAGGACCCCCCATGTTCTTTATTCCTTGTAATACTGACTCGTGTGTACAGTCTTGTATCTCGTGGCGTGTATAGTTATGGCTCCCATCTGGATTACATTAGGCAGACGAAGCATGTGTTTAAAGGACCAGTAAAACGAGAGCACAAAAACATGAGAAAAGTTCATCTTCAATTCAGTTAACTTGTCCAGGATTCTACAATCAGAAAATCTAGAATTTTTATGTACATGTTTCACACTATGTTTCTTTTTTTTTAATTTTGGTCTGTTGGGGGTGGGAGGGACCATATCTTTTTGTATTAGGGCCTATAGAAGCCTTCCTGCAGGTCTGTATGTTCCCAAGTAGAATGTAGGTTCCATGAGGTCAGAGGCCAAGTCTTGGTTTCTTTGTGACCCTTTAGTACCTGTATAGTGCTTAACAGAAAATCACATACAATTCTAAGAAATAAAATCGACCTATTGATTTTTCTTTTGATTTATTCTTCAGAAGATGATATCTTTGGGAAAGGGGAAACAGGCTTAGAAAAATGTAGATTTGTTTGTTTTTAGGCAAATTGATTTACTATCTCTAAAAGAGAAGCTGCTCCCTCAATATGGTTTGAGGTTCACGATCTGAAACACATTCGGAGCCCAGCCCTTCTCCTGTTTCTGAAGCAGTTGGGGGCCCACATGACTGCTGTGTGTCAGCCCGTGCAAGTGCATGTATTTTAAGGCAGATTAGTTTTTATAACAGTACGTAAGAAGGCTGTGCCAAGGCAGACACAAGTGTAGCTAGCAGTGAAAGGAATTAAAAGGGACTTTTGCTGAGACTCAGAGTCTAGACTCTTTCTTGGACACAACTTGATTAGTGGTGTGATATATAAACAGTAGGTATCCAATAGATCTGTGATCATACGCTGGCTGACTCTTGGCCCCTGGATTACGAACACCCTTGGTTGAGAAAGCAGGGAGAGGTCCAGGTCTGGGATAGAGCTCTTCTTGAGGCAACCTAGGGAGTTGCATTCTTTCTTTTACTACATTTCATAGACATGATTTGAAAACAACCAGGACAATTACCCCAGAGGAAGATTATGTGTATAAAATCTGAGGATGTTCAGTCATCAGAGTTACTCCAAGCAAATGCACAATGCTCCAAAGAAGGACAGATGTTCACCATTAACTAAAAGTTGGCCAAGTTCAGCACCAAGTAGGGGCTGCTTATTGCAGTGAACACTTGGCCTGAACGTTTTCCTCAATGGTCTGAACCTTCCTTTGGCCACTGAACAATACTTTCATCAATATAATTTGGAATAGTGATGTGGAGCGTACACAACAGATGTCCAGTAAATTTGTGTTCATGTAAACTGAGACTTGACCGATGGATTATATAAACGCCCTTGACAGAGAAAGTAGGGACAGAGCCAGATCCTAACACAAATAACTCCAGCTTCACTTCAGGTGAGCGCTTATAACTGGAAAAGAGAAGACATGAATTAATTATTTAGAGCATAAAGGAGGGACTTCAAGTTGAGTCCAAGCTGTGATGTGTAACTTCTGTTAACCTGAGAGTGCACCCTGGGGTCTCTCATTTCCCGCCAAAGTGTGTGTGTGTGTGTGTGTGTATTTCTGTAATATATATATTACTGCAATATATATATATTACTGCAATATATATATTGCAGAAATAGAGGCTGAATTTCAAAGCCCAAGAAAAATGTTGGGGAAGGCTACCAGAATAAGCAGATCAAGAGAATCCAATTATAAAATGGCTGTGTGTAGTAGTGACCAAAAGGCACTGAAAAGAGAAAAGAAAGAAACATGAAAGTAGAGAGGGTAAAATGCTCCGTCTCCAATGTGTCTCTGGAAGCTTCTCTTCTAATCCCATTGATTATGCCACTTTCCCACTTGTCTCGGTGCTTCCCTCCTTCCATCCAGTCCCCTCCACATTGGCCAGACTGAGTCTCTGTAAGCCGTCTCCCCGTGTGAAGCCTTTGATGTGAAAGCCCATATCTTTCACAAGACACTCAGAATCTTCCAGGCTCTCTCCAGCCACATCCCCGCACTAGGCCTCGCTCTCTCTATTTTTTGGTCACCCAGAAATCTTTCTTGGTCTTTTAACTACTTGATCTTCCAGCCCCCAGGCATGAAATGCCATCAGCAAACTTTTCAGAAGCTCACTAACCGTTCCAGGCCCAATTCCTTTTTTTTTTTACTTTATTGTTGTTTATTTACAGTTGTCTGCATTTTCTCCCCTCCCCTCCCCCCACCCCTTCCAAACCCACCTCCCTCACTTGCTTCCACCCTCCCCCTTGGTTCTGTCCATGTGTCCTCTATAGTGGTTCCTGAAAACCCTTCTCCCCACAGTCCCCTCCGCCCTCCCCTCTGGCTATTGTTAGATTGTTCTTAATTTCAATGTCTCTGGTTATATTTTGCTTGCTTTTTTCTTTTGTTGATTATGTTCCAGTTAAAGGTGAGATCATACGGTATTTGTCCCTCACTGCCTGGCTTCTTTCATTTAGCATAATGCTCTCCAGTTCCATCCAGGCCCAATTCTAGTCTGGGTCCCATCTCCTCAGGCTGAGTCCACCAATCTTTCCTTGGTGCTTTCTTAATACTTTCTACTCTATTTAGAAAGTATATTCATACCTTAATTCTCACAGAGTGTGAGCTCCTCAAAGCCACAGTCAGTAGTTTATTCTTTTTTAAAACTTTCAGTGCCTCATTTGATGCTTGTCACTTAACAGGTCTTCAATAAGTAAAGCTGGACAAATGAACAAATTAATCAGTTAAGCAACACAGATCGCTAATCCATATCTTCAACTCACATTCAGGTATTTCTCCCAAGCATTCTCCATTTCACTGCTGCTCTGAAAATCAATGCTCATTGGTTTGTAAGTTTGACTCACACCACTGCCTCCTATCTCCATGTATTCCATGTATTCCCAGTGCCTTCCATGCATAATTTGTATTCATACTGCAGGGAATAAGCTTTTTAAAGACTATATAGCACCAAGTAATAAATATGGGATGTCTAATAAATACTATTTAATTATATTAATGATTTGTGATATTTTTCTGCCATTCAATTCTGTGCTTTGATAAAAGAAATACTGGCATTAACACACAAATAAAACAGACTCATAAATACAGAGAGCAGACTGATGGTTATATGGTTATGGGGGGGGTACAAGGGCTGGATGAAAATGGTGAAGGAATTAAGCAAAAAAAAAAACAAAACAAAACCCAAAAGAAGAAAACTCGTAGCCACAGGCAACAGTGTGGTGATTACCAAAGAGAAAGGAGAATGGGGGGAGGCAGGAGAGGGTAAAGGGAGGATGAACTGTGATGCAAGGGGACTTGACTTGGTGTGGTGAACACACGATGTAATATACAGATGATGTATTATAGAATTCTACATCTTAAACGTATGTAATTTTGTTAACCAATGTCACCCCAATAAATTCAATAAAAATAAGAATACTTAACATTTTTTTAAAGAGATAATGACACATATTATCAAAGGCTGGTTCTGAATTCTAGGGACATTCACTGTCAGGACTGAGAAGCTGGACCCACTCACCGCCTTCCTGCAGTTACTCCCTGTCCTCTGTCAGCTGGTGGCTCAGACACTCAGAGACCCCATTTCAGTGCCATTTGGCAGAGAGGGTCTGATTAGTGACCTCTGGAAGGTGCAGCCCTTGAGCCCAGAGAAAAGAAAAAAACAGGCTGTGACATTCCTTTCCAGCCTCCAAAGACCCTGCCTAGTAGGAATTGGGGATGGGGGTTGCCGCTGTGCCCTTCAGAATGCATAGACTCGGGTGCAATTGAGGAATAATGAAGCATAAATCGATGTTCAGAGCAACAATAATAAACAAGAGCTTTCGTTATTGTTGTAGCTCCATAAGCAAGACTATCAAAGCAATTAGAGGATAATTATTGTCTACAATCAGAGGGGAGAAGTGTCAGAATGAGGCCAGCAGAAGCAGTGACATGATAGATAATTTATATTGAGTGGCTGTTTTCTCTCTCCAGGCCCTTGTGAGAGAAACATCCCCAAGGAGCCAGGGTGGCAGGAGCCCAGGACTTGGGAACATAATTGTCTTTTATCTGCTTCCATTTGGGCTTTATCTATTCCTTTGCCTCCCAAGGCAATCTGTAGCAGAAGTATTCTGGATGTTCCAACACTAGGTCATTTCTTCTGGCCTTCTGGGGGCCAGGAGCCTGAGGCTCTGCAGAGTCATCCAGCATTTCCTCCTCCTCCCAGGCCTTGGGGCCTGTGCTGGCCACACTTCTGATAAGACCTGACCTGGCATCTCACTAAATTCTTTAGGGCTACAGCCTTGTCTCTTTTCATTCCAGACTGATTTCTTCTTGGCTCTGTGCCTGTGGGAGACTTGTGAGGCTAATGACAAACAAGTACAAAGTTTGTTTCCTTAGGAGAGAGTCGAAGTGCTTACAAGCTTTTGAAGGATCCTGAACATTCACTCACCCATCCATCCATCCACCTGTCCACCCATCTATCCATCCATCCATTCATCCATCCTCCATCCACCCATATATACATACATACATACATTCATTAACATCCTGCTATGCTCAGCCTGCTCAAAGAACAAGGAGATTTTGCCATGAGGTAGCTCACACTAGAGGAAAACAGACCAGAAAGCACAGAAGCACCATGAGGTGCTCAGAAGAAAAGCCCTAAAGAGATATGAAGATATCCGCACACTCCCAATGACTAATGAAGAGTTTATACAATGATTTCAGTTTTCCAGGAAGATCTAATAAGTGAAACCCACTGTTGCTGGTGGTTGGTCATATAGAAAACACCCTAAAACCCATGGTGACCAGCAAAAGCTGGTGGTTACCAGAGGCATGTAAGGATTTCTATCTTGTCTGTGTTTTCTCTCACCAAGATCCTTACCTTCTCTCCTACACACACACACACACACACACACACATGCACACACACACACCCCTTCCATTTGGCCCAGCCATACCCAAGTATAGCAGCTCTCTGACACAATGAGCTGTCTCATACCTTCGGTGTCCTTATGTTCTGTCTTCCAGGGCCTGGTGTACCTGGTGAGACCTCAGCAACCTCAGAACCCACATAACCTAGAAGCCTTTCCAGAGTCAACCATCTCCATCACTGTGCCTGTCCCTGTCTTCCTTGCATAAGGACCCCGGGATGCATGTGTGATCACAGGTTGACCAGTGACTATGCATGTGGAGGGTTCACCCATCCTCGCGTCCTTGAGGCCTAGAACAAGCCATGAAGTTTTCCAAAAAGCAATCAATGTTGAACATTCAAGTAGCTTCTTATTAAAATATTCTTCTCTATATTGTTCTTACATTCATTCAGTCACAAATTCAACTTTGGATGTTTATTAAGCACCTACTATGTGCCAAGAAATATGCTCAATCCAGGTGTCATGGACTCTTTCTTAAGAATATTTTAAGCCAGTATCATAAAATTATTTTTAGAGGGTCGTGCTAATGCTGTATATTCAAGTCTTGGAGTGAGTAGGAGAAAAATACCATCTTATATTTATACAAATGATTTATTTAATTTACAAACCATTTTAAATCCTTTCATTGAGACCTCTCACTGTTGAGAAAGTAGGGTCACACTCATTCCCATTCCAGAGGACCAAGTGAGGCAATGTAGTTTTAAAATTGAGGTGTGTTTTCTCTGTAGCAAGCGCATGCCAGCTCCTGTGCTCACCTTGAAACAGTGCTGGGGAACAGATGGCATCAATGCCACTCAGCTACTCTTCTGCATTACTATTGCTTTGTGAACTGATTTTCTTCCTCTCCCATCTTTCCCTCTCCCATTTTCTATTTTTCCCTTCCTTTCCCCTTGTCCTTCTTTCTCATGACTTTATCGCCCATACACACAAACCTGAGGCATTGCTTCAATGGTGACACTTAGCACTAAAAAGATTTATTTCCTTTGCTCTAGTCTGGATCAAACCCAAACTCCAGAATGTAGCAAAGAGGGAGAGGAGGTGCAAGGACTGGCCCGGGATCTGTGTTCCTCGGCTGTTGACAACTCCATTCTACACCTGAGCCCAGGAGGCAAACCAGCAGCTCAGCCTGGGCCATCTACAAGGAAGAATCCAGGAACGATACAGAATTGCTTTGACTGGTTTAAGCAGAAGAGCATCAGATATATACTAGGCTGTGTGCAGATCAGACAAGGGTCTGGAAATGGAGCCTGGGCTTTCTGCTTAGGCTTTTGCACTATTTCAAAGCCAGGAAGCAGGAGCAGAAAGACAGTGCTTGCTTTTCACCCAACACATGCAGAAAAGCCCCCTTTTCCCAGCATCGGTTCCCCCAAACCCATTCCCCAGGGCAGCAGTGAATTTTGACTTGCCCAGATTTATTTTAGCAGAAGAGGAAAAGAAGCAGCAGGCCCTAAATGTCAACGTAAGAAGGAGTGTGTCCTGTCCAGAAAGGGAGCCAGGAATGTTCTCTGGGGTACAGAAAGTGACTGGGATCCTCATGCCTGGAGGGACCAAGAGCCAGTTCAAGTGGGAGGTGTCAGGAATGCAAAGTCATCTATAGACTCAGCACAATAAAAATGTCAAAACAAGGCAGGAAATAACGTGAGGCTAAGAGTGCCTTCTGTTTTGTGGGAGGTGGGTTATGAAATGTTAGAAACACACGTTTGCTTTCACGTGTTTGCTTGGTTACAAGTCCAGTCTGCTGTCTACTGAAACCCAGGAGAACTGATGGGAAGGCAGCACCTGTGGAGTTCTGGTTCTGCCTTTCATGCCCTAGAGATTCTCCTGCAGCAGCATTAAGAGGAATTTAGAGAACAAGCCAATTCAGCCTGCGCAATGAAAGTGGTGATCATTTATCATGCTGCTTACTGGGCCTGAAAGGTAGTGAGGAGTAGCCAAGGCTGTACCTTCTCAGAATCCATGTGGTTGCAACAGGAGATAAAACACCAAAACTCTAGCTTACTTCAAGTTGGCATCATTTTTAAAGACACAGAGCTCAGCCTTGCTGAGCCCCGCGGCCCCGGCTTGCCATAAAAGCAAATAAAAACAGCGCTTACAGCCTCCCAGGCCCCAGCCACTCCAGTGCAAGTCTGTGTCAGTTTCCAACTCCTGCCCAGTGGGGAGGACTAGGACTTGCTTTTGCTGTTTGACATTAGCCCTGTTGAAGCGCAGCATGGGGTAATGGAAAAAACTGGAGCAGATGTCAGGAATTTGAGGGTTTTTGTCCCAAGTCCACCAGTAATTTATTTAGTGGACTTTAAGGAATTAACTAAACTTTCTGGAACTTAGTTTCTCCATTGGTAAAATCAGAGTAATAACACCTGCCGTGTTTACCGCCAAGAGTTGTGGCAAATCTCTTAGGAGCCGCTTAATGAACCTAAAGCACCTTCAAATGTAAGGGATGCTCATTGCTTGGCCTGGGCCTGTTGGTTGGGGTTTTGCTGGCTGATTTTTCAAGGCCATTCTTCCTCTCACCCCCAACTACAGCATCTGTTCTGGGAAGGGAGAAATTCTCTGGTATAGAGGGAACTAGGCTGTTGTCCTGGCAGGCCAAGTCTAGGACCAGGTCATTCCCAGGGGGCACACAGACAGGCCCTCTGGGGACAATTGAGCAGGCCTGCTCACTGCCTGTGTGTGCCCAGTCCCTCCTGTGTCTTCATTTAGCAAATTCTAAAACTCTATGCGAAGTGGCAGATGGGGCAATGCAACTCCCCAAAACATGAATAGGAACCAGGAAGAACATCAGCTATTATGTTTAGCATGTGTAATTACGGCCTCTATGATGTCAACAGAGATGCAACTGACAATTGGATCCAATGTCTCTGCTAAACCCGGAGTGCATGTTGATCACCCAAGGAGGACTGCCCTGAAGGGTGAACTCAGTGCCTTAGGGTTGGGAAAAACGAACAATTCTGGAAGAGAACTCAAGGTTTACCGCATAATCAGATACTGTTTGTAATGCTCAAGTCTGTAAAAATGGTAACAATATCTATTGTATTATTCAGTGTTAGCCCAGCCATGGTCCTTGGGGAGTAATGATTGAGGAAGGGGGTGCTGAGCCCTTATACCCAGGCTCCAAAAGAAAATCATCATCATCCAGTTAAAAACAATGAAAGCAAACCTGCTCTGTGACAGAAACATGTTGGTGGGGAAGAGACTTGAAAGAGACTCTAAACTGTTCCCAGAATAAATTCCCATGTAAATCCAAAGAATGCGAGTGGAAAGAAGCCACTGCTCATGCTTTCTTTTAAGCCAGATAATATCCTCCTGCCGGAACAGAGCTGTTCTTGGCACTTGGACTTTAATTTGAGGAGGGAATCAAAACATGATGCCTGAGAAAGGAATACATAAGAAATCTGAAGGCAGGGACATGGTGAGAAATAACAAAGAAAGATGAGTTGGTGGCAGGAACAAAGATTAACTGTACCAGAGGAGATGGAGCATTGGCTGTTCGAACAAGGGACCAGCTAAGGCAAAGCCCTCGGAAGTGCAGCAGGGTCGGCCACGCTGCAGAGACTCATGTGTCCCTCGCCTCCACTCTGCGGGCTTGGAGGAAGGTTCCTGCTCAGGCATGGAAGGCCCAGGTCAGGCTTCTGGGAGCTGAGCCCTCGGCTCCTACTGACTCTTGCACCAGTTCTGGAAGGACACTGCATGACCACATCAGCAAGAATTCATCTTGTGACACAAAAGATCAACACAGAAAGTAGTGAAACCTGACAGGGAAAGTACTCTCATCCCTCCGCCCTCAGTTACACCGGAACTGCCTCTGGGGCACTTGGCAAGTTTGACAAATGACAGAACCATTTGGAAGAATTTCTTTGCTGGCAAAGGAAAGTCGATGATTGGGCACAAGCATCCTGCCATAGTTCTTTGTGCTAAAACTCTACGTGGCAGGCAGAAACACCAGATTCCTTTCCACTCTTCATATCTAATCCCCTAGTGCTCATGTGCAAAGTCCTCAAGTCAATAGCATTTGGGTAACAATGAAGTTCTCTGCTGTGACAAAAACAAATCCATCACAAACACTATACATTCCAGCTAAAGGCATCACATTATCCATACAAATCATCAGCCAGAGGCAACTACACCCACCCAACTCTGAAACCCTTGACTCACAGAACACTCATCTCTACCAATGCCCACTGCTTATGGAAGTGCTTCTCTCCAAGTGACTCGAAGCAGCCTCCAAGCCGCTGGCTCAGTCCTCATCATAGAGCGCAGGGTGTAGAAAAAAGGAAGGCTACACATAATCATCTGCATTTGATATGGGGAAACTGAGGCTTAAACAAGCCCTAAAGCAAAATGTATAGGTATTTATGAGTCATGCTCTATTCACGAAAGAGCCAAAATGAGCTATTCTGAATCCTAAGCAGACTATCTTCTTACCCAAGAATTTCATGCAATTCACAACATAGTCTCGAAACTGGTCAGCCAAAATGCAATCTCACTGAATTTTATGTTTAATAACCAATTTCTCTCCCCTCGTTACACCTCTGACTCTTGCTCCATCACTCTTGCAGTTTGATTGGCTCTTTTTTTGTTTGTTTTAGCAGCCTTTCGTCCCTCTTGTAATTTGCACCTGCTCCTAGTTCTGACAGTCACTTTGTTCCTGACATTTAATCTTTTATCAACCATTACACGATCCTCATATTTCTCCCATTTTGAACCTCTACCACACCTGTCCCTTACCTGATCACAATCTGTATACCTTGATCTCCAGAGGTAGGATGGATTGGCAATAGGATAAAGATTGGGGATGGGGTGAAGCTCAAAGTTGGAGTATAAAATTTCCATTTTACTCATCATTTTTTACAAGCTGAACATTTATTAGCTGAATTTTGTAGGCCAAATCAAAGTATTCTCATGTCAAAATAGCTAAAAAAGGTGGCTTTGTCAAAATATCTGCTTCCAAAGAACTGAAATTCTAGATGTCACCTGCTTCTGGCACTTGACTTTGGTCCTCTATTGTGTGACCTTGTGTTCTGCTGTGTTGTTAATCAGAAGAGGAGCCAGCACCAGGGCCCCTTTTTATCTTGTTGTTCCAAGTGAGGACTACGTAGGTGTCACAGATGAAACTAGTCCAGAAGCCAAGCAGGATGCTAATGGCTGGGCCACGTGTCTCCACCACCTGGGAGCCAGGCTGGCATTGGTCCTCTCCCCTGCCTCCTTCCTGCCCCCACACACCCACGAGCGCTTGTTGGGTCATAAATGCAAATCTTTGATGGTGCCAGACAGCCAGATGATGCTGGGGGAAAAAAGAAAGAAAAAGCAAAAGCAGATTCTATATTAAGCACAAGTCTCATTTATAAAAATAAAAAGCCTAGCAACATACTCAACTTCCCTCTGTGATGTAACCTCTGTGGCTGGAGCCAGGGATGACACCGCTTTCAGAGAGCCCCATGCCCTGGCCCCTCCCCGTGTGTAGTACTCATCTCGAGAGTGCTGACAGTGGCACTTCTACTCAAGGCCAACCAAGAGCCAGTCTCCAAAGAGCAGAGAGGAGCCAGGGCTCCCCAAAGTTAATGAGGCCCCTAAACACCTACAGACTCTTGGCAATAAGTAACACAACTGAAGCAAAAGCAGAGGAAGTTCTTTGTGCTGCTGTATTGAAACAGAAACCCCTCTTTGAGACTAAGTCTTCTATGTTTACTACTCAATGTCCAATATCCAGCTTAGCACATGGCACTCACTGGGCACTCAATAACTATGTGAGGGAAGACTGGATGGAGATATGAAGGAATGGATGGATAGATGTTGCCATCCCATAATTGCTGCTTCCCAAACTCTTCTCCCTAAATGGAGTAAAGTCCAGGATCTGAAAAGAACTGTAATCTCCCAATTATGACATTTACCAAAAAGACAATGTGTTCCTGGGCTGGATGTTCAAACTCAAGGTGTCAATTGCGGTCAGCACCTGGGAGGTAATTAGAAGGTATAGGATTTTGTAACCCAAGTTCAGGTGGTTTGGCCAGCACACATGGGAGGAGCAGAGACATGGAATGTGCACTTGGTAACAATTGTGCATCTGAGCTTCTCTCACTCTTTAGGCAACATCACCTCTAAGTTAAGCTAAGAAGTTGCAGGACAAGATGGTACATAAGCTTCTGGTCTTTGTCCTGTTTGGAAACAAAGAGTGGGAGGCCACAATGCCTTTGGAGGCTCAACAGGTCACACACATCAGAAATGGACCACAGTCCAGAAAATTTGATCCCACCACCAACACTTCTGAGTTGAGGCCAGGGTGATCCTGACACAGTCCTCAGAATACTGAAATCAAGTAACCCTCTGAATCCGATGCGGATCCTGGTGAGGCTGCAGGGGACAACCTTGACTCCTGGGAGAAGTTGCTTCTGAGAGGTTCTGCATACTCCCTAGTGACCAGGGAGTGGTGGGAGATAGCATGTTATAATATTATAACACTTCTAATATTTTATATGCTTGTATGTTTGTAACTGCTTCTCTCACCTTACAATTTCTCAAAAAGTTCCAGAACTCTAGAATGCAGGAGGAACCTTAGGGGCTCACATTGTCCATCCACCCTCCATTTTGCAGCTGAAGGCATGGGGTCACAGAAAGTTTAAGAGCCCGCCCAAGATCAGTCTGACTTTCACTCATCCTGTTTCTGGCTCCTCTCACAGCCTGGCAGTGTCTGCCCTCCAGTGGGTCTTTGAGGGCTCCAGTTCCAACTAGGTGCTTCCCTCCCTCCATAGTAGCCCCGTGACCTCCACTTTTGAATGAGTAAATACTACTTAAGCTAAGTGTGTTACAGACATTGTGGGGGGGCAGGAAGCAGGAGCAGGGTAATCAGTTGAGGGCAAGCAGTTATTAAAGAATGGCATTTACAGAGACAGGTGCCTTTAGCTGATCTAGGTGATGCCTCATTTTAATAGATTACATCTTTTGAATTTACCTTTCATTTTTGAGGAATACACAGTTGTCCTTTGAACAGCACATGTTTGACTGCGTGGGTCCACTTACATGTGAATTTTTTCAGCAAATATGTACATTACTGTCAATGTATTTTTGTTATGATTTTCTTTTTTCTAGCTTACTTTACTGTAAGAATACAGCATATAACACATATAACACACAAAATATGTGTTAATTGACTGTTTATATTGTCAGGAAGTCTTCCAGTCAACAGTAGGCTATTAGTAAAGTATTTGGAATATTAGAGGTTACACACGAATTTTTCACCGCATGGGGGACCAGTGCTTCCAATGCCCACATCGTTAAAGGATCAAATGTATGATCATATTCCACTTTTGTAGTTATTTGTATTCATTTGCATTCTCCAAGAAATGACAGATTCCACCCATACGATGCATAGATTCACCTAACATAAGTTGCTGTCAAGTTGTTTTAGAAGAACATGGTACAAGAGAAGTACAGTTTGTTGAGTGACAATTTCTCTACCATTTATTCTTGCTCCTCTCAGCAGATGATCTTATATCTATCCAGTAAAAAAAATGAGATTATTTTGTTTGAACACCTCCCCCATCTTCTCCAAACATACTTACCCATGTGAAGAAGAATCATCTTGTGTGACAACAGCTCTATCTGTTAGTGAGACCCGGAGGAGCCAACCATCTTTGTTAGTCCAGGACTAAGAGGGTCCCTAAAACTTTCAGAGCTAAAACTGGGAATGCTCCAGGCAGACTGAGACAACTTGATTGTCCCAGTAGGACCCGTGCCCTCTCCCCAGGGACCTTTCCAAACAAATAGCAAATCGTTGAATTATTGAATAAATTGATACAAAATAGTACCAAATTGCTAAGTGAGATTGGAAGTGAGAAAGAGAACTGAAATGAATGAATGAATGAAATGTAATGATTTGTTTTTATTGAAAAGATCCATGAATAAGAGGTGGGGGAGAGAATTAGGAGGTACTCTACTATCCATGTGAGCAGAAGAGAAAATTTAAATTTAAGGAGCTATATAAAGATGTAACTCCCATTCATCAGAAAGAAAAGGCTTGAGGGTAAGTTAGGGCAATTCATATGATACAAAAAGCAGACCATAGTTGTGCTTTCTAGTCATGTTTGAACTTCATAGAACATATTTTTAAAAATACAAGGGTAGGCAAAACTAAGTTTACAATTGTGAGTATACAAAACAGTTTATTCTTGGTCCTGGCTGGTGTTGCTCAGTGGATTGAGCACGGGCTGCAAACCAAAAGGTCTCTGATTTGATTCCCAGTCAGGGCACATGCCTAGGTTGCAGGTCAGGTCCCCAGTAGGGGGTGCGTGAGAGGCAACCACAGTTTGATATTTCTCTCCCTCTCTTTCTCCTTTCTTTCCCTCTCTCTAAAAATAAATAAATAAAATCTTTTTTAAAAGTTTATTCTTGCATTATTTTTCATTAATGATTGTATTATTTATTATAATTATTATTATTAGCCTACTTTGCCCACCCCTGTATGTTATATCTGAACATGGGGTTAAACGGAAAGGAGAAGCTACTTAAGTCCAGAAGTGATCAACTGAGGGACCTCTGGACCACAGAAGCTCCCCAGTCCACTGATGGCTGAGAGGGTCAGCATCCCAGCTCACTTGTAATCCACTGACCTCTTTGAACTATAGGATTGCAGCACTCTGGCATAAACACACAGGCCTAGGCTCTATTCCATGGCAATTCTGAAATCCACATCCTCCCTAGTTCTCTGGTGAAACTAGCAAAACCTAGGCAGTCAAACTCCCTCTGATGACCCAATATTTCAAAGCTTCCTCAAAGGGTGTTTCCTGCAGTGGCACTGGTGTGGGTTTCTGTTTACATTCCCACTTCCTTGGTCCAGGTTTATCCCGGATGTACAGAGTTGCAAATTGAGCAATGACCTAATTACTTTGGGCAAGAAGGAAGTAATCCTAGATTACATTCAGCCTGCATTCAATTGCTAACCTGAAGTGAGTTTTACAAAAACATTAAAAATCTATATTGCCAAAAAATTAAAAATTCAGAAATTTATCTTTAATAAATTCAGATAAACTAGTTTTCTTGAAAAATGGGAAGGGGCACAATTCCCACTCCCCTCCCCCATGGTCACAATCATCCGAAACTGAGGGCCTAGGTAGTGCACTAGATAGGTTGGCTGTAGGAGATTAAATCCCATGTTCACTGCAGGTGACCACATTCATGAACTTGACCTCTCAAAGTCTTGCTTTTTCATCTTTAAAGACAATGTTAACTAATAGCATTTACTTTTGCTTATTAAAAATGCTTAAAATAGTGGCTAGCACATAATAATCATTCATTAAATGTCAGTGGTTTTCCTTCCCACCTCCTTACACAAGTAGCTTTCTTATTTTCCTTACCATCCTGGCCACAGGAGCATAGTTAGTTTAGATAGGTCAATAAATGGAATTTGGCAACCATGGTGCCTCAAGTCACTAGGTGATAAATAACTCAAGTGCACAGCCTTTTCTCGGTTGATTGCCCCTATTCCCAGCACGACACATGTCACTTCTCCCTCTCGAAGCTTCTCCCTCATCCTGCTGAAGACCATAATGAAACCTGACATCAGGGAAAATGGCATATAGACAGGCAGAGTGCACAAACTTTCTTATTAGAGGTTTCTGGACAGAAAAAAATGTGGCCCCTCTCATTGCCCCACACTATCTCATTTTCTTTCTGCTGTAATATCGAGCCTTTCCCAGACTACTTTCCAGGCCCCCCCGGCACACATTAGGTGAAAATCTTTTGAGTAATTCAATTAGCAAATCAATCAACAGGAAGACGTGAATTCATGGGAAAACACGCGGATGATTTCCTCACAGAAAGTTGTTTTTAATAAGTCAGTTTCTGTTGCTAAGCAACCTTAATGATGTGTCTTCCACAAGCACGGCTAAACAGAATCTTTGACTGTCTACAGTGGATTAAGTTAAAGCCTGTGTGAGTCAGAAGAAGGTACCAGAGAAAGTTTTACTTAGGTTGTAGGTATGTGTAAAACATTGCATAAGAAACAAAATAGGAGCGGCATGCCCCAGTGGTGCTGTATGAGGCACACCTCATTTTACTCTTGTTTTGGAGTTTGACGCTTGTTTGGGGAGTTGGCTGTAAAGGGCTGGATTGTTCACTCATGGCTGAGTGAATGGAGTCATGGTGTGGAAGACAGTCTCCTGGTTCTCTCAAAAGACTAATAATTAAATTTGTGGTTAGATCTTACACCAGACTAAGGGAGGTCCAGTGGAACTCCCTGGAAGTGAGAAAGACTACAGCAGATTCAGTGTTGAAACTGTGAAATCCACAGCATAGTCATTATGCTAACAAGATGAGGTGAGCTGTGAGCCAACCAGTAAGAACAGCTAAAGAGTGGTATCATTTCCTATTGCTCCAGTCGCCTGGCTCTGTGGGTAGAGGCACGGCAGGGGCATACTAGTTCCACATTCTTTTTACAAAACTTAACACACTGGCTGGTGACACCTCCCTTTGCTCTAAATATATATTTCACCTGATAACTAAATGTGGCTATTTCAGCAAAGTCAATTGGCTAACGTAAAGAATAACATTTGGAGGGTGGAATGTTTGGAGTGAAAAGGCGATTACCAAGAAAATGGATCTTCTTTATCACTTCTTCATCACCATATTTTTGATACTGAAAAGAGTCTAATTTAAAGTACTTTTTTTGGAACTTTTTAAAAAATATTTTATTGATTATGTTATTATAGTTGTCCTGATTATTTTCTTCCCTTTATCCCCCCTCCACCCCACACCCCCTTGCCCTCCAGCATTCCCCTCTCCCTTAGTTCATGTCCATGGGTTGTACATATAAGTTCTTTGGCTTCTCTGTTTCTTATACTATTCTTAACCTCCCCTCATCTATTTTATGCCATCAGTTATGCTTCTTATTCCCTATATCTTTCCCCCCCATTATCTCCCCCCTCCATTGGTAACCCTCCATGTGATCTCCATTTATCTGGTTCTGTTCCTGTTCTAGTTGTTTGCTTAGTTTTGTTTTTTAGGTTCAGTTGTTGGTAGTTACAAGTTTGTTGTCATTTTACTGTTCATAGTTTTGATTCTCTTCTATTACTTAGATAAGTCCCTTTAACATTTCATATAATAAGGGCTAGTGATGATGAACTCCTTGAACTTGACCTTATCTGGGAAGCCCTTTATCTGCCCTTCCATTTCAAATGATAGCTTTGCTGGATAGAGTAATCTTGGATGTAGGCCCTTGCCTTTCATGACTTTGAATATTTTTTTCCAGCCCCTTCTTGCCTGCAAGGTTTCTTTTGAGAAATCAGCTGAGAGTCTTATAGGCACTCCTTTGTAGGTAACTCTCTCCTTTCGTCTTGCTGCTTTTAAAATTCTCTATCTTTAATCTTGGGTAACTTAATGATGATGTGCCTTGGTGTGTTCCTCCTCAGGTCTAATTTCTTTGGGACTCTTTGGGCTTCCTGGACTTCCTGGAAGTCTATTTCTTTCACCAGGCTAGGGAAGTTTTCATTCATTATTTGTTCAAATAAGTTTTTGACTTCTTGCTCTTGTTCTTCTCCTTCTGGTACACCTATGATTCAGATGTTGGAGTGCTTAAAGTTGTCTCAGAGGTTCCTCAGCCTCTCTTCTTTTTTTTGAATTCTTGTTTCTTCATTCTGTTCTGAATGAATGTTTATTTCTTCCTTTTGTTCCAAATCATTGATCAGAGTCATGGTTTCTTTCCCTTCACTGTTGGTTCCCTGTATATTTGGCTTTATTTCACTTTGGATAGCCTTCATTTCTTCCTTCATTTTGTGACTGAGCTCAAACAATTCTGTGAGCATACTGATTACCAGTGTTTTGAACTGTGCTTCTGATAGGTTCTCTATCTCCTCATTGCTTAGCTCTTTTTCTGGAGTTTTGATCTGTTCTATCATTTGGGCCATATTTCTTTGTCTTGGTGCACCTGTTATGTTGTAAGGGAGTGGGTCCTTAGGTATTCACCAGGGCAAGGCAACCCTCTTTGCTGCATTGTGGCACTGTCTGGGGCGGGGGGTGGGGGGTGGTCAGAGAAGGCACAATGCCACTGGCTCACTCAGCTCTAGCCCCACTTTCCAATGACCTCTTCTGTGAGACTGGGAGTTTCTCCCACTGTGGTAACCTCTGCAGTATTTTATAGATAGAGTCTTTAGCTTCACATTCAACTAGTCCTGCTTTGCTCACATGGTCCACCTCTTTGCCACAGGTCCTCTATGCTGGGCTTCCCATCTCCCATCTCCACTCCTCCTACCAGTCTCAATGAATTTTTTTAACTCCTTAGTTGTAGGATTTCCATGCAGTTTGATTTTCTGGTACTTCTGGTTGTGTATTGTTTTTAAATTGGTTGTTATCCTTCTTTTGTTTGTGCAAGGAAGAGAAGTGTTTCTACTTACTCCTAAAATGTTTATATTTAAATTAAACTATTAAGCTGCCTAAAATAAAACTGCAAGAAGTGTGAAGAACTGCTGTTTTGACTATTTTTTGGTGATGTTTGACTTTTGGCTCTCTCTTCCTTACTCCTAATCTATTAAAAAAAAACATCACCAAGACCTGAAACTTGTCACACCAAATCTCTCTGTGTCTCCTCCTGCTACTGCATTTCCATCCAGGATGCTGTTCCCTTATACCTGGACTGTAGAGCAGCCCCTCAGATTTAAAAAACACTGAGAGGCTTGAAGAGATAATATAAATGCCTCCTGAACTCCACTATACTCTCCCTCCTGCTGGAGAAAGAAAACAAACAAACAAACAAACAAACCCATGGCACAAACTGAGTCATACAATTCAAGGTTACTGTCAGACTCATTGGCTAGGAAGCCATTTAACTTCATTTTGCTTCAAGGTTTCCATCTATAAAAGCAAAGCATGTGACTTGTTTCTTACTCATTAGCCAGGACTGTGCAAACAAAGGTTTGCAGAGCTCCTGGAAACCTATGGAGAGAAGAAATGTGATCACTGTGTGTGTTGATTGTAAGGAAAGATTGTTTGAAACTAGGAAGCCAACAACAGTCTATAGGAAAGGAAAAGATGAAAACACCCTTCCTAGGAAAATGAAGTCACCTCAAACCTGATGAAAACTCTGTGCAGTGAGGATCAGAGGAAAGGTGCTGTGAATGCTGATGGAGGCTGCAAGAAACAGGAAGATGAGAAGAGCAAGGCAGGTACCAGGATCCAGCAACTGATAAGCTTTCTTGGGAATCTGAGCACACTGTCGAGAATAATCAGAAATCCCAAAGACCTTTCCCACATAATCCTTGCTTTGGACATGTTTATACTTTGATCAGTATATTGGATACATGGGTTTATACAATTTTCAATATTTCTCAAACTATACACCTAATGTACAGAATATGGAAATTGTATCTTAATTTAAATATCTTTTTACCTATGTATCTAATCCCATTTGAATCGATGAGTTCCTTACTGTGCCCATAGACAGCTATATTCCAATTACAAATTTTTATAACAGCAGTTCTCATATTTTTATATTTAACAAGATTAATGTATGTAACTAGACATATGCATGTATGTCATAATCATACAGTTATTAAAGCTGGCTTTATCTCTCATTCTCTAGTAACTTTTGCTCTGCACATTTGTAATGCACTCATAGTATTCAAACCCCAAATGTCTTTGAAATTACCAAAAATAAAATTAAATTGTGTGCAGCAGACTTTTAGTATTAAATATGTTTTGCTATATTCTAATATATTTTTTTATTTTAAAGATTTTTTTGATTTATTTATTTTCAGAGAGAGGAGAAGGGAGGGAGAAAGAGCAGTGTATGGTTGCCTCTCACATGGCCCTCACTGGGGACCTGGCCTGCAACCCAGGCCTGTGCCCCGACTGGGAATTGAACCAGGACCCTCTAGTTCCCAACCTGCGCTCAATCCACTGAGCTACACCAGCTGGGCTATATTCTAATATATTAAAAACTGGTAAGACATGTATGGAAATGTGACAACTCTTTATCAAAATATTAGTTTGCCCAAATCATCCTATATTTTCACTGATAAGCTGTGTTTTGACCCTTCAAAGCTGGGCAAGTTCATGGTATTCGTGCAGACAGAAAAATATTCACAGAGCCATTGGGATGTCTGGCATGCTTTTATTCATGGGTAGGTGAGCCACACACACTGCAAACTGTGTGTGTCTCCTCATGTCACATACTGTGGTCCTTGCTCCCCAGAGTTTCACCCATTGTGGCACCTGTCCCCTTGCATGTCTCCCATCATCATTGTGTTCAGCAGGGAGTCCCTACCTGTTTAAGTACTAGAGGGGAACAAAGTCAGAAAACTGCCAGAACATTATATAACATAACAACATAACATAACATAACATAACATAACATAATTCTGCACATGAAATCCCACTTCATGCTACGGGAACAGTTTATTGGACCCAGTCTCAAGGCTGTGAGAACCCTAGTTATCAGGCCCCTGCAAGGCTATGGGAACACTGCTTCCCTTAGCTACCCAGACACCTGGGTGAGGAAGCCAGAATGCCTCCACTTACCCTACATAAGCCTTCAATAGTTATGATATGTATGATTTAAACTTTGGGAAAAAATAGATAACAACAATTATAACTGAATTCATGAATTAGTTGTTGTTTGGTTTATAGTTCTAACATAAAGGATAAATATCGCTTAACCCAGACTCATGATGTACAGAGAACAATCAATGTCTGAAAGGAGCCTGAAACTGGGTCCTTGCTAAAGAAACTTTGCACTTTTATAAAATTCATACATACATGTGAAATTCAAGTATGTGTATTATCTCTCTAATAGAAACCTTAAATACACAAAGAAATACCTTACTTGAGACTAGGCAGTAACCACGACCAATCAATTAATTTGCCACCAGTTCAATATTCTTATTTATCTCAGCACAGACTTGATCTCTAAATGCAGTGAGATGTAATCACCACACCATCTTCCTCAGCATCATTATGGCTTAGGTCATGTGAGACTCCGAGATTTTCACACAGAAAATTTATGTGAGACTCCTCTAAGGAAGAACACCTGAGGGGGAGCAGAGACAACGGCACTGAGGGAAACTGAGCCTCCTTGCAGTGGCAACAGAGATCTAAGCTGATCTCAGGAGGAACTTTGGGGATGGGAGGAGAATCTACTGATGACCCTTAAGGGAAAATGGGGGCCAAAATTTATATTCCTACATCCACCCCTCATTGAATATGGGTTTCCCCCAAAAGGAGACTTGACCTTGAGCAAGAAAGCTTCCTTTGAGCCCGGCTGGTGTAGCTCAGTGGATTGAGCGCGGGCTGGGAACCAAAAGGTCCCGGTTCGATTCCCAGTCAGGGCACATGTCTGGGTTGCGGGCCAGGTCCCCGTGAGGGCCATGTGAGAGGCAACCATACATTGCTCTTTCTCCCTCCCTTATCCTCTCTCTAAAAATAAATAAATAAAATCTTTAAAAAGAAAGAAAGCTTCCTTTGATATAGGCAGCCATCAACAGCCAGGGGAACGAATGGCCCAGACCTTAAGGGGACCTTGGTGCTGTGCCACACCTCCACTACAGTCTTCATGGTACGAATCTTTACTAAATGCCCAGCCACATGCTAAGTTCTTTACACACATTTTCTAATTCTCACTATAGTCCTAGGAAGGAGATTAATTTTTACCCCTTTTTACAGTTGGGGAAACCAAGGCTTAGGAAAACGAAGTAACTTACGCCTAAGTCACCCAGCTACTATTTAGCAACACAACCTGTATTCAGACACAGGCTACATTCTTGAAAACCCTTGCACTTGAGCAAAACCATGGACATAGAGGCATGAGGCCAAGGACCCCTCCCACTGACCAGCTGTGCACCCTTTGCCAAGACACAACTCCGAACCTCTTCTTCACCGGCAGAGGGTTGGCATCTTCCTAAAGCTGTCAGGGATGGCATATGCCACAAAAAATAGGGAGAGAGGAACAGCTGGACCAGGGCTAGAGGAATACTTCTGTAGAGCTGCTTTACAGCACTGGTGGTATCCAAACATTGATTTGGTGGTGTCTACAGAGTGGTGAACTTGGACACCATTAAAGCCAGCGTCAATATCCAAGGAGCTTTTGGACAACAGTGTACCTGCAGTCAGATGGGCGGGAGGGCTGTAGTTCTGGGTTGTTCGTCCATCTGGAAGCAGCACTCTAAGCAGTGGACAGAGGACAGGGAATGTATCGAGAGCAGGAAGATATTAGGGGTCCCAGCGACAGGCCCTGATAGGGAGGACTCCAGTGCAGCTGTACTAACAAACCCTTGCTCTGGCTTATGAGGCCGTGACGATCTTCACTTGCAGACCTACTTCTCCCACCACATCCACGCTGCCTTCACCTCCTGTTCTGCCCTCAGCTACACTGAGCCACCTTCCCTTTCTACAACATACACTAGGCGCTTTCTCAGCTTCGGGCTTCTGCCCAGAAGACTTTCTTCCTTGGCTTCCCTGTTTTTCCTGATTAACTCCTACTCATCCCTCAGGTGTCATCCAGAACTCTTTCAAGAAGCCTTCCTTGATCTCCTGTGACTGGGTTAGGGAGCCTCTTGTGTTCTCCCAGAACAGCAAGTGTTGGGAGGATTATATAACCTCTAGCACACAATAAGCACTCTAAAAATAGTGACTTCTATTAATCTTATTCTTCCTTGATAGCGCCTATCATTCTGAACTGGAGACTACATGTGCTTCGCCTGGGCCTCGGCCTTTGCTCCAACTCCAGCATCTGCTGCATGGCAGAGACACAAAAATGCCTGATAAATATTTGTTGAAACAATAAAACTTCAGTTACACAACTGGGTAAACATGGACAAGACAGCATGGGGTGGGGGGGTGGAGGAGCGTGGCTGGGGCCATGCTGCAATCTCCTAGAGACTGACCCACAAAACCAATGCCATTCACTACCAGGGGCAGGTCTGAGCTTCCACCTGCATGGGCTGTTATGCTCAGGATTGTGTAATCAGCAGGGAGGGATCTGGTTCCTGGCTGAAGACCCCCAGAGCCTATGACTGAGAAGGCAGACAGGGGTGGTCAATGGGCAGGACTACTGTTCATAATGTGATTAAACCTCTTGTTTTTTTTTTAAGGGGCAGTGCAGCTTATAGACTAGACATGAGATTTGGGGTCAGATTCGCCTGCAGTCAAATCCCTATTCTTTTACCTAGAGCTATGGGGACAGCTTTAGGCAAGGGCAGAATCTTTGGGGCAAGACTTCTCAGATTTGAATGTCAGCTCTTCCACTTCCTCGCTGTGTGACATTAGACATGTTTTGTTACTTCTCTGTGCCTTGGTTTTCTTATCTGTAAAGAGGAGATCATTCCTCCTTCACAGCTTTATTAAGATTGAATTAGTTCATCATTGTATGTTTCTTAGAATAGGGCTTGGCATAGAGAAGTGCTATTTAAAGGTTTACCTAATCATTTGAAGTTTCAGTTTTTTCACCAGGAAACTGGATATATGTAGAACACTTAATATAGTGTCTGACATGGCATACTCTCAGTAATCGTTATTATCATTATTTCTATTACTATTACTTCTCTTGTCAGTACAAAATACTTTCTCAGAGTGAACTTAGGTAAATAACAGAAACTTTCTTCCTGTGGATGCTTTTGGTCTGGACTGATGATTTTGGGAGATAAGGAGCTATTTCTGTGTGGTGCTGAACCAGCCACTTCCATTGTGCTTTGCCTTCTTTCCCTGATGTTCTGAAAAACTTCTTCATGGACCCTTTTCTCAGCAAATGAGCAAAGGAGGGGTGTATTAATTTTCTTGGGCTGCCATAACAAAGTACCACAATCTTGGTAGCTTAAAACAATAGATATTAGTTCTCTCACAACTCTGGACTCAAAAGTCTGAAACCAAGGTGCTGGCAGGGCCACTCCGCCTCTGAAGGCTTTTTGTGGAGAAACCTTCCTCACCTCGGCTTCGTGCCTTGGTTTGTGGCCACAGCAGTCCAGCCTCTGTTTTTGGTTCACATGGCCTTCTTCCCCAGTGTGTCTCTGTCCCAAACCTTCATCTGTCAAGGAACATGTATAAAGGGCCCATGGACAAATCCAAAGGGGGAAAGGACTGAGGGTGGGAGGTTGGGGTGGGGGGGGGGATGGGGTAAAATGGAGGCAACTGTACTTGGAAAATAATTTAAAAAGTTATTAAAAAAGATATCTGTCTTTGGATTTAGAGTCCACACTAAATTCTGGAAAATCTCATCTTAAGATCCTTTACTTAATTTTATATGGAAAGACACATTTTCCAAATAGATTCACATAGGCACCTGGGGTTAGAATGTGGACAGAGCTTTTAGGGCCAACCACTCAACTCACTATAAGGGGTAAGAGGGCCCCAATTTGCTCTAAATAAAATCCACCCCTTTACCTATTTGAACCTATGTACATGTCCTTTGTCCTTTTCCTTTTCTATGCACACTTGTTCCGATCTCATCCATACCTCTTTTACAAAATGGTCACAGCCAGTAGGTCAAACAAGATATCCTAACCAAGAAATCTATTTCTTCCTGTGCTCCGTTGTGCCCACTTCTGCACCTGCTTCCTGCCTCAGGACTTACTATAGGCAGCATGTTGGATACTTGAGCCCATGAAAGCTTATTCTGCTTGGCCTACCCAGTTGCCTTGCAGACAGCCAGGAGGAGAATCAGATGTCACTCTGGAACCTTGCGATGCCAACTTGCCCCATCTGGCTCTTCATCAGGGTTACCCTGGTCACACATCAGGTTTCATAGATGAGGCCAAAAAAAAAGAGACCCCAGTGAACTGGAACAAGTAGAGGCAGTGGATCTGGGTCAGAGCAGGAATTATGTTTGTATTTGGACCAGGCAAATAGGTTCAAAGAAGGAATCTGGGTCAAAAGCTTGGCAGACTTGCAGGAAACATGAGTCCTGGTACACAAATTAAAATGGAGTCTCACTTTCCATCCACGCAGGCCAGTTCTTGGTTCTTGAAAGTCTGATTGAGGTGGGTCTGTAACATGAGGCATATCATGCATTGTAAGGGCCAACTAAATTTAGTATACATTCATTGAGCACTTGCTATATGCCGAGATCTAGGAATATATAGATAAGACATAATTCTTATCTTCAAGTAGATTAAAGAATAGCAGAGGAAATACACACATAAAGACCTAATTGTCATAAAATGTGATAACTATGTGCACGATGTTATAAGAGGCCCAAAGAGAGAGTAACTCATTCTACCTTAGGTTCTGGAGTGGGTCATGAAAAGGGCACAGAGGAGGTAACATTTGAATGGGATCTCAAAGAATTCAGTAAGGAGAGTGTGGGAAGGGAAGCTCAGGAAGCTTACTGTCCAGCTGACCAAGTATGTGCCTCTTCTCCCCACTCTTCTTTGTGTTGATCTCATTCAAAGCCTGGACTTCGTGTAAAAAGAACCACCTTCATACAAGCACTATTTCTTGATCAGCACTAGAAAGACAGATATTAAGCTTGTTCTACAAGTGGGTCATGGTCCAGGAAAACAACCAGCCAGACAGGACTCTGGTTGTGAGGAACCAGTTTGGTGGGCACTGGCTGAAAGGTAGAGGCCCCTCAGCCACTACTACTATCCATCTGTAGTAAATTCGAGGGCATCTGTGTATTGTAATGATGCATCACCACTGAGATTATCATGTGGCCTATTTGGATATCTTTTTTCTTAAGATATTTTCCATTTATTTTATCAATAATATTGATGTCTCTCAAAAACTCCAAGAAGGCATTTATGACCTCAATCTCTGGTAGAAGGTAAGGAGTCTATTGCTCATTACTCCTGCTCCTATATTGTTTTAGTATTTAATGAATATCTCTTTGAACTTTCATGGAGGTGTCTTACAACTCAACATCTGTATAATGAGTAGTGATATTTTAAAATTTGAAAATGGGGTATCTACATGGAGTATTAATTTTTATCTAATTAATATTAAGCTATATTGAAGTAACCTAACTTGGTTGGTTTAAATGTATCCCAATTTTAAAACAAACATGGATATATCACTCAGCATTTTGTACACACATGTATACACACACATACGGTGTCCCTCACTTTCTGAGAGTTTGTTAGGCCACTTTTCTTTTACAAAAGACCTACATTAGTACCTGTTTTTGCTAAGTGAAAGGAATCCAAAGAGGATTTTCCCTTGTGCAAAACAAGGCAAAAAGTGAACTTAGCGTTCAGTGTTTGTTTTGTAGAAACCAATACAGAGGCAGTGCACATCCCAAGCATTAGGAATGGCACTGCTTTTATTATATATTAGTGTTATTTTAGGGTCTATGCATTATTTGGTATGATTTGGTAGGTTAATTTTAGGGTCTGGAAACACTTGAAAATGTTTCCATATAAATTGACAGTAATTGCTTCTTCCCTTTACACCATTTCAGCTTACAAAATGTCTCACAAGGATGCTCTGCTTTCACATAGTGGGGAAACCTGTATATCTATAGGGATTAGCATTAAATATAAAATTCAAATAAATTTTAGAATGAAAATAACAGACCTTAAAAATATAAAAGAAGCCAGACACAAAAGTCTATGCACCGTTTGAATCCATTTACATAATATTCTGAAAAAGGCAAAATTATAAGGATAAAACTCATATGCATGGTTTTTGGGGGCTGGGAATGGAAAAAGAAAATTGACTGGAAAGGAACATGAGAAAATTTGGGGATAATGGAAATGTTCTGTGTCTTGATTGTGATGGCAGTTACATGATTGTATATACTTGTCAAAATTCAACCAACTGTATACCTGAAAAGGATAAATTTCACTTTTATTGAGGCTCCCTTTTCAAGCTAATTCACTGCTACAGATATCCTTTCTCATCTGCTTTTTGAAATACCTGGAAGAGAAGCTTGAGGATTTTATTCATCTAAAGTCTCTTTTCTCTAAAAGAGGGAGTTGAGTATGATTCTGATAAGATGAGCCCCAAGATCTTGAATAATTTAAACTTGAATGATTATTTCAGAAACAGGAAGCATAGGGCACTTTCAAATGAATGTAAAATCAACAAACTTGCACACAATATTTTAGAGATAATTATTTATCTCAATTTTCCTGAATTTCCTTACTTGTAAAATGCTCACTTGCTGCTATATACCAAATAAAGCACGCATACCAGTTTTCTGTGATACAAAGTACTACAGACTGAGTGGCTCAAACAGAAATTTATTTTCTCACAGTTCTGGAAGCTAGAAATATGGGGTCAAGGTGTCCGTAGAGTTGGTTTCCTGAGGCCTCTACCTTCTGCTTGTAGACAGACGGCCGTTTTCTCTTCCTGTGTCGTCACATTGTCGCTTCCTTGTGTGTCTGTGTCCTAATCTTCTCTTCTTATAAGAACACCATTCATACTGGATTAAAGTCCATCTTAATGGCCTTATTTTAATGTAATTAGCTCTTTAAAGACCCTATCTCTAAATACAGTCATCTTCTCAGGGTTTAGGGCTTCAATGTATGAATTTTGGGAGGATGTAATTCAGTCCATAACAGCAGGCTTACCAGTCCTTCCTTCTTTCACTATGCATTCTTCTCTGATTCCAGCCATCCCTGCAGCCATTCTGCCTCTCTCAAGATGCAACTTCCTCCTTGTTTTTTCACCTTGGTTACCTCTGTGCCCAGGGCAAATATTTTCAAGAGGTAGAAGGAAACCCAAACACTAAGATATGCTAAGGATGCCATGCCTCTTCACACAGGTCCAAATAGAAAAGTGTGTCATTCAAAGTTTTGTTTGTCTTTGTGAATAGATTCCTACAAATCCTTCCCTCAGAAAGTTATATGGAACATCTTTAGATTCTTAACCTACATCAGGAATGTATCAAACATGTTGGACAGAAACTTACATACTTACCACAGGGTACATAGCTTTGTACTTGCTGCTACCACATATAAATGGTGAGAAATGATTGAATAGCAAATCTGCAGCAAGGAAACAATAGTCCAGTTTTTAATCCAGCTTCTGCTTTGAACAGTGGAGTCATTTCAAACTGAAAATGATTCTTTTGCTACGGAAAGGCAGGGAGACTTATTGAACTCTGGCAAAAGGAGCACCAGCTGCTGGCTCTGCTCTCTCTACCACAAGACAGTATTCCCAGGCAGCTTCAGCAGAATTGGAAGGAAGTCTCTCTTTCAGTATTTGCATGGTCTCATAGAGCAGCAAAGGAAAAGATAAATAGATCAGACTATCAGACTATATGCATAAAAACAGTTGATGCAGGTTCTGCACCTCTAGGTTCAATTTTTGAGCATACTTAAACTGAGAACTCTTTACAATTATACTACAACTAAGAAGTGATGAGCCTGACCAGATTCCATGTGAGACATGGATGAGGATCAGTGATGACAGAAGATCATGGTGATAAAAGTGAAGGGGACCCGCAGAAGAAGAAAGGCAGAAACATTTCAGGTTGCAGCAGCATAGGTCTTAGGACGGGAATGAGTAATAATCACAGCATTAGCTACCCTTTATTGAGTGTTTCTTCTAGTGCAAGCCCTGCACTAGGTTCTCTAAATATCAGGGGTCCAGTCCTAGAACAGCACTGCTGTTTGCCTCTTGTGACCCCTTTTTTTGCTGATGAGGACAGTGAAGCTTTGTAACACAGTAAATCAGAACTTAAGTACCAAGTTTTCGCTTACACTCAAGCCCATTCTCTTCTGCTATCCATTGTAATGACCATTTTACCATTAATAGTCTTCATACTGAGTAGACCAAATGATCTTTGATAAACTGAGCACAGTTTGTTCCTAAGTGTGGTTTTACTCTTTTTCAAGTGATTTTTATTGTCTTTACAAAGTTCAAAGAAACCATATCTTAGTAGATTCTGCTAAGAAATTGATGCTTCAAATATAGCAACACACTTGATTTTTGCATTCAAGACTCCCATGTCCAGAGTGGGCCAACTTTATTAACGAGTGTCGCCCCTTTATTGAAAAGGGTGAGATTTCCCCCTTTCTACTCACTTTGCAGCAGTTGGAAGGTTTGATCTCTCCATGGATGAGGTTTCTGTCTAATGGCAGATAGGACTGACTGGTTCCTGAACAAGATATGCACAAATACATTTCATTACAATATCCCCATAGTGATGCGGGGGTTGCTGCAATGCTTGGTGCAAAGTGGCAAAGTCAGTAGGAGGAATTGGGAAGAGTCTAAAAGGGATTTAAAAATACCCAATGAAGGAAAATGAGTAGAAGAGAAGAAGGAGCACTGAGTGATGGCAATAGTGGCAGTGTTAGGCCCTATTTGGCCCAGACACTTAATAGAGCCCCTGAGCAAGAATGGATCCAGCTAATAAAGTTTTTCATTGTTGGGATGAGGTCTGAATCTTTTAGTCAGACGTGCCCCAACACTGGTGGCTTGCTTTTTGAGTCCCACAGGCTGTGACTCAGACCCAGTATTTTCTTTGGGGGAGGAGGGAGGACGAATGACTAGGTCAGAAGGACAAAGAATGACTGGCAACTATTACAACACTCATCCCTGGAGAAGGGGATCCCACCTGGCCTTGCCTTCCACTCTGACTCATGCTGTTGTCATAGTGACTCTGACTCACCCAGTCTAGAAACCCAAGAATCAACTTTGGTACCTCCGACTCTTTTGTGCATCATCTCTGATCCCCAACACTGAGGAATTTACTCTCAGACTATTTTTAGAATCCAGTCTGCTGCTGCATCCCGCTGCCAATGTTTTGGGCCAGGCCCTCATCCTGCCTCATTTGGACCGAGTGCCTCCTAACTGGTCTCCTTGCCTCCAGTCTCCTCACTACAGTCCATTCTCTGAACTACTATGTGTGAACTTTCAGAGAAAGAAACTGGCACAGTCATTACCCTGCTAGCTATTGCCAGAGCAGTGGTTCTCAACTGGAGGCCCCCCTGAACTCCAAGAGCCCAGGAGAAAAATTGCACATGGAAGAGGTATTTAGTGATAAATATATATTACACATGCATACCCACATATCCAGCCTCCTTTGCAGTTAGGTTGGGGCATGAGACTAGTTTTGTTCAACAAGCTGTGAGCAAAATGGACATCGTCACTTCCAGGCTGAGATAGGATGCCTCTACCATGCTCTCCCTTCTGCTGACATGGGGACCTGAAAGAAACCTTCTCAGTGGCTTCTTGCAACATAGAGAAGGGCTTCCTCAGACCACAGTGGATTTCACCTGAGCAAGAATAAACTGCATGTGTTAAACCACAGAGATTTGGGGTTTTGTCTGGTACAGCAGTATACTCCTGACATAGCTCAATTTATAGAAGAGCTTCTTTTCTCCAGAAAAGTAGTCTATCCACTCAGTTTGGTAATATGCTATATCTCATGCTTCACCGTGGCTCTGACCATAAGTTATGGAGATTGGATGACTTTTTTCAAATGGGAAACATATTAATTACTTCTTAATAACTGCTGTATTTGGGGGGTTAAAAAGAAATATATGAAGACATGATTCATAAAAAGGAAAAGTATAAAAAGGCAGTTCTTAAGAGTGAATACCACTGGCCTACTAGATAAAGTCCAAACAAAGCATAGGAGTCACAAAAGCCTTTCCAGTTGCTTTGGCAATGGCTTCTTGTTGCCCTGTGTTTCAATCAACCTGGACGTCGACTCAGTCCCCAGTCACACATTGCCTTTCCCTAAGGCTTTGCCCTTGCAAACACTGGTCCCTCATCCTTGGCCAGTCCAACTATACCGTATTCTTCAAGACAGAGATGAAATATCTTTTTCATTAATCTTCCATTTCCCTCAGCCATGATCTCAGACATAGCACCTTTTTCATAATATTAGAGTTTTATTTACACATCTCTGACTCTTCAGTAACATACAAACATTTCTTGCTCAGGTAGGAATTCATTTTCATCTCCATGTTTTCAAATCCCAAGAATAGTGCCTGGCACACAAGAGATGTTTACAGACTGGTTTTGGGTATCCTTCTAGGTACCTCGTGTTGGTTGGCCATGTGTGGCAATGGATAAACTATTCATCTAAGTGGTCCCTTGCTGTTTCTCAGGCATGCCAAGTGTACTCTGTCCTCAGAGTCTGCACATTTGCACCTACCTTTGCTTGGGACTCTCTTCTCCCAAATCTCATGTAGCTCTTTCTTCTCGTCAGTCAGGATAGACACCTCTTTCTCAGAGAGAGGCTTTCTCTGGTCACTCTTCCCCATCTCTCCTCACTCTGCTTTATTGCTTCACAGCACTCATCATCTGACATATTATGTTTTGCATTTATTGTTTATCTTGTTTACTGTCTATTTCCCCCAGTAGATTGCATAAGCTCTGTGAGGCCAAAGACTTCATCTTGTTCACTGTACAAGACTAGTTCCTGACACAGGGGTTTTTCAAACACTCCCTTTAAATGAATAAATAATAAAATTAACATACTTTAAGAAATAAAATCTGAAACCCGGCCTCACATTCTCAAATTGTTTCTTCACAAAGCTTAAGAGCAAGAGAGGAATTTAGAAGGTTTACTTCAGCCCAGAATTCTCATTCAACCAAAGTGGAGACAGAGGTCTCAGGCAGGTAAATAATACCCCGTGCAGGATAAGGCTACACTCCTTTTCTGTTTCTGGGTTTTGACTCTTAGCACAAAGCCTTGAATGTGGTAAACATTCAGTTTATCAATTGAAATCAAACTAGAAAATGCTGAACAGAATTTGGTGTCTATGGGTATAGCTTTCTGTCCCAAAATTAACTGAGCTCAAAGGACATGGACCTCTAGAGAGAGTTACCTGAGACGGCAGAATTGCAGCATCTGGGTACCCAGGCTGTCACCCTGGACACAAGGACCTTGTCGGCAAGAGTCAAATCAGTTAACTACACAAATACCAGCCCCTACAGACGGGGTGCCCCCCAAACTCGCTCACACAGCTGGCAGTATTAGTTGGTCACCAAAGGATCTTAAAAGTCAAAAGAGAAAACAATTATTTTTTGGTCCAAACATTGACCAGACGACTGCCAAGGAAAAACAACAAATACAGTGTCATCTCAGTGAGGCAGGTAGTGAAGCCAAGAACCTAAAGCTCACTTCCTCCCCAACCACTTTGCGCTCTGGGTCAACTACTGAAATTGCATAGAACTTCACTTGCAAAATAAATACTATAGTAAGAATAACCAGTGTCCTATCACCAAGTTTTCAGTATGTATTTATAGGCTATAAGCCCTAAATTAAATATGCTAATAATGCAAATTGTCAATCAAATAATGGCTTCCACCATGGAGGGACATATATAATGAAACCCTAGTTTGGTAGAACCTAACAAAAATGTTCATATTATTTCTTCATCTCTCCTTTAGATGGAAAATCATCCCTTTTTCTGTATGTTATATTTATAATATACTTATCAATATAATATACAGTCTGGAGTACAAAGAGCTTTTTAGATAAACACTCACTATTAAACAAATCAGAATATTTCATAGCCTGATGTACAGTTGTCTAATACAGACTAAGGTACCACCAGTCCCTTTGCCTACAGCCATGGCAGACAACCTCAGTGACCACAGGGTCCCAGCCATAAACCTGGAACCCACCTCACAATCCCATACCACTAAGAGGGCTTCTGTTAGTTGGAACTCACACTTGGAATGAATGATTCACTATCCTAGGTTTTATTTGTATAAAGTCAGGACCCAAATCTGTCTTAAATCTTATATCTCTGACTGGGTCATGTATTTCTGAATGCAAGATAGTTGCCTGTCTCTCAGTCCTTCCTTCCTTCTTTCCTTCCTTCCTTCCTTCTTTCCTTCCTTCCTTCTTTCCTTCCTTCCTGTCATTTATTTTTCTCTAAATGTACAAGGCAGAATATGAATTGAACCATTATTTCTCAGTGCACTGAATATTAAACTATAAATTTTGAAATCCCCCATGACCTGGTATCTGCCCCTCCCTCTTTTCCTATTAAACAAAGCCAGTCTACGTATGGAAGTCCCCTTAAGATGTGTCTTCAATGTATAGAGTTGTGCAATGTTTTGGTGAGTCACTAGGTGGCATCTACTGGAGGCACTCGGCAAACCATCCCACAAAACGCTTTTTTAGAGCACTCCACAGTTTTCCATGTTGGCTGCCATTGTCTGGTGGGCGTGTTGGAGTTAATCCATTGCCATCTGTCTTTATTTTGTTAACTTACTCAGTCGGATGCCACAAACTGAGTTCTGCAAATGTCGGCTCTCCAGTACAGCAATCACGGAGTCTCTTTCTAAACAATCTCACCACATGGCATCCTGTCTGCCTTTCATAGAACTTGAAGCATTCAGGCTCATTTTGACTTGTTTTGCTTATATGTCTCTTCATCTTCAAGGATTAAGAAAAATTGGTCTGAACTCAAAGCCACAACAAGGTACGACTTCTCTTTCCAGACTGAGAACATGCCAGTCAACATGTTCCCATTACATAAAAACCCCATGCAGCATAGCAGGAGATGTGGGCTGTGCTTGTACAAGCCAATCAGCACCACGATCTCCTCTGGGGTGTGGGCACTCAGAATGCGTTCTGTGGTTGTTTTTGACATTGTCATTTTGATATGTGAGGGGCTGATGTGCGGGGTGAAGCATGAAGCATATGATGGTAAGTAGAGAAGAAAGAAAGAAGAAAAGAAGAGGAAAAGAAGAGCAAGCTGATATTTAAACAACATCCTTTCATTGCTGTTCCAAAAGAGAGATTAATTTATAATTTCAACAGCCTAGAAATGATATTTTTCTTCCATTGCTTGCTCATGCATTCATTCATTCATTATGTATTGAAGACCCACTGTCTGTCAGGCACTACACTAGATGCTCAAGATACAGGCCGGGTCAGTTTACCAAGAGTCACTGTTCTCTTGGAGCCGACAATTTGTAGGAAAACAGATATTAATCAAGTAACACAATAGTGATGGTTGTGGTGAGAGACACTCGGGGTGTTGCACAAGCACATAATTGAGGTCTTCGCCTAGTCTGGGGATCTCTGAGGTAGGTGAAGATGCAGGGGATTTTGGAATATCTTTTTTTTTTATATACTCCCATGTGCTAAGTATTCTGCTTTGCAATTAGTAGATGCCAGGTTAGTACCTGGTGACTAGCTACCAAGTTTTATTGGGCATGGAGTGAGAAAGGTCTAGCAAAATGAGAACCACAGTCCCTGATGAAGAGTCAAGAGCTTCTCTTACACAAGCATAGATTTCAGCTTTCCCTGTTCCGTTTGCCAGCCCCTTAGCTATGGCTGGTTTTTCCTTACAACTTCCCCCTTAACCACTTGTTTTTGCCCTTATTTCTTCACCAAAATTATATTACAATCTCCTCCATCTTTCATTTTTGTTTAAGCCCATTTTGTTAAAAAATTTAAAGTGCCAACCAACAAAAAGTGAATTAAACATTAGCATAGTATGTAGGTTAAACTGCTTAGAGTAGTTCTTCAGGTTTCAGTCACTAAGTTTTAAAAGATAAGAAGAAAAAAGAGGCAAGAAAAAACAAAACAAAACTCCTACCATGTTTATTTGTCTTCTCCATTGTATTGTTATACATTCAGAAGTCACTCGTATTTTACTCCACTCTACAGCTATTAATAAAGCGAAGGGTGCCCATATCCTGATACATTGGCATGTGAGTCAGGCACAGGCCGACCTATGACCCTGTTGTTTTTAGGAGCTATAAGCTCCCTAGGTTTTGTTGTAGGTTCTGGAATAGATGAGCATTGCAGGAGTTTGATGTGGTCCCATTACTTACCAGTGCATTTCTGAATGACCCAGTCTCATGGGGCTTTATCTTGACAAGCATATTTATTTGTTAGTAAATACTCGAAGTTTGAGTCCTTTAAGGTTATTTTTTTTAATTGTATCAATGGGTGGTTTGAAGACCAATCCCAGCTGCAACAATATCACAGGAAAATTTTATTTTGCTTTTATTTGATTTTACCAAATTCCTCCCCAAGGTCGACTACAGGTCGGAAGGCAACTGTCCTCCATGAAGTGAGTCTCTGTATGCATGCTGTAATGGTCAACAGGTTTGGGTGGGGGTGGGGGTGTCCTGGGAGAGAGGCTTGTTCTCTGTGTTGGGCCATGGGTAGACCTGCATGCCCGCTTGCTCCCACTTCTCTGGGGCCTGCTATACCACAGACCCGAAGGGGTGGGAGGTACAGAGGGCAATGGGGATGCAGGGGAAGGACAAACATTTCCGGAGCCGTGTGCAAACATTGGAGAGCCAGCCCCTTGCTGTGGTCACAGCTGTTACTATGGAAACCCCTGAGGAGGCTGCTGAAAGCCACTAGAAGCAGCCCTGGCAGTGTTCTTCCATTTTGACCTCTCATTACATTTAACACAACCAGTCAAACTCATTCTTGAGGCATTTTCTTTCTCAGCTTATGTGACATGAACCCTCACGTTTCTGCTCCTTTTACCCCGACTGACCTTTGCCGGCCTCTTCTACAGACACTTGTTTTATCCCCCTTCATTTATTCATTAACCATGGTCACAAAAGCTTTGATCTGAGAACCCTTGCCTTCTTTCTCCTCTCTTTTCTGAGATGTTCCTTCATTTCCTTGTTTTGAGCTACAAGTTGTCTGGAAAAGGTATAGCTTGGATTTAGCAAAAGCAGAGAGAAAAACTAGTGTTGTTGATTTTTGGAACACTTAGTATGCCCCTTGCAGGACCTGGTGCCTCAGTCCACCCCTACAATAACTCCGCAAAGGAGGTGCATCTTTATCCTTTGTCCTTTCGTACAGCTGTTCTTTTTGTCTGAAATTCTCTTCTTCCTCCTCCCCTGATCTTCTGAATTTCCACTTCTTTTCAACCCATGTCAATTAACACTTCCTTTAACTCCCCAGGTCCCATGAATCTCTTTGTCTGAGTTCCATGGCACTAATGTCATCCTATTAGATCACTAACCACATTCTAGTACACAGCACAATTTAGAAATATCCCTACTCCCAAAGTTGTGTTTGGGGTGCCAGAGGTCAAAATGAGATTTCATCTGTTTTAATATCCTAACATCACAGGGCCTAACACATAGAGAAGTGCTTAAAAATACTCATTTATCATATGATAGTTAGTTCTATGCATTATCTCAGGCAATTTTCACAACAACTCTATGAGGCGTGTTGTTATCCCCACATCAAGGATGAGGAGAGCGAGGTTTAGAGAAATTAAACAAACTACTGAGAACCAGGCGGGCAAAACTGAGATGTGGACCAGCAGAGACTGAAGTCAGCATTACACTCTGCTCCATGATCAGTCACCCTGTGGCTGAGGTCGGTGTCCCCTGCAGCTGCTGCCAGACAGCAAACAGAAAGGAGTTGAGTAAAATACAAGTACTCAAGTCTCAATATCAAGGTATGGCCCTCCCTTTCAAGTCACTTTCCTACACATATCCATCATTTTTAACTAAGCAATTTTGTGTACTGCTCCAGCCCACGATTTGCCTGTTTTGCTTTCAGATGTTTACCCCAGCCATTCTTCTGTATTTTGAACACCTGTTATATATCAGGAACTGAGGTGGGTTCTGGGAATACAGAGATTAAAGCTTCAGTCTCTGAAGCTCATAGATTAGTGGAGAGACAGCTGAGAGAGCAATTAGAGGGCACTATAATTGTGGGAGGCATTTCATAGGAAAGCCCAGGTTGCCATGGAAGCACATAGGATGTCCTCCTCCCACGTCTCCAGTAATCATCTCTCAGCTCACTGGCTCCACTTCCTCTCCCAGGGTGCTCTCTATGCCAGCCCCTTCATTTGCTCCCTTCAGGCCTTCCTCCTCATGTATGCAATCAAGTTGTTCTACATTTACCTGTAATTCACAGCCAGTCATCTACAAAAAAAAAAAAATGTCTTTGAACTTGGCCTCTTCAACTGGTAAACTGTAATGGGAAAGGGGAGATGAAAATAAGGTAAACTTAGAGGAAGGGTGTGCCGATCTGGAGAGAATATATCTCAGAGAGGAAAACAATTTAATGAAAGGCATGGATGGATTTGTCGGACTCCACCTTAATTACACCCTTCGGTGGTAGGGGGTTGTGTCCTGAAGAGAAAGGGTCATGTGCAATTCAAACTTGATCTACTAAACTTCTGTAGTCCAACAACTTTTTGAGGGACCCCTAAAGGAGCAGTTTACAGAGGCAGGGTGTTTTTATCATACAGCGTGACTGACCGTGGAGCAAGTAAGACACGGCCTCAGAACTCTCAGAGATACTGGAAGGGGTTAGGACTGTGAAAGAGGGACCAGGATCCCATGGGAGATGCAGCTGAGCCAACCACATTCAATCCTAGTAGTCGACAGCCTCATTCGTGTCCAAGGCTGGTGAAGCCTGAGGAACATTCACACACAGCCCAGTTGTGGCTCTCTAAGTCTTTACCAATCGTTAGGAGGAAACAATCTCCACAAGGTGATCCCAGGGAAACAGAACAGCCAGCAAGGCTCACCCTGGGCTAGCTGATTCCACAAGCTTCCCCACCAACCTGCTAGAGAAACCCCGTCACTCCAGCACCCGTATCCAACACACCTGGTTGATATGAAAGCATGCCAACAACATCCATGGCTCAGCTTTCCTGCTCTCAGTTCAGGCATGCTCCTCTCTGGCTCTAAGCCCCTTTCACATCAGCCTTCATTTCTCCGCTTCAGTCACCCGTCCTTTGAACCAGCTAGTCTGTGGGCTGAGGAAGCCTCTGTCTTCCTCACAGTCCCGAGGATCAGCTGCTGGAAATTGGGCTGTGGGTGTTCTCCTTGCCTAGTGCAGTCATTCCAGGGGCTCTCTGACATTGGACAGCCTCCCACTGGCTGAAACTCCCTTGCCGCAAGGAATGTCATTTTTTGCCAACCATATAACAGCATTAGGGGGTGGTAGGGAGAAAGGAAATATACAAAGAAGAGAAGATGTCATGAATCACTAAACTCAACATAGCTTAGGGAAAAAGATGCAGAGATTTGGTAAAGGTACAGAAGTCTAAATGCTGGGCTGTGCTTATTAAGTTTGCCTATGCATTGAGCTAAGTAAATAGATCCCCCATCACCTTGAAAACCAGGATAAAAGCATGTTTTACCTGCATTATCTACACTCTTCGCCAAAACCAGTACATAATTAGAGGAGAAAAAACATAGGTGCAACCTTTCTCTCTTATTTCTCTCTGGCCAGGAGTTGACCTATTTAAACTTCCTAACACCTCACTTGTCAAATTTATCAGCCATGCCTTTTAATTGTTGATCAAAATCTAAAACAGCTTTACCTCTTCCTGTCAGTTAATACTATTTAGGAGACTGATAAGAAAATCAGCTTCAAAGGTTTTTCTGGAAAGTTCTATATAGAGAGATAGCTAGGTGACTATAGACGCTAACTATAAATAGCCTCCTTTGTGTGAAAGGAGTAAGGCCATGTTGTCACTATTTTGGACAGGAAGAAGATGCCTTCTACCTCCTGCTGGTCGCCATGCTCATAGAGCTGTTGTGGAATATGAGACAAGCCTTATCAGTTAAAGGGTGTTTGGTATGAACCCAACACAGGGATGTGGCTCATAAGTGGAACCACCCCAAGGACATGGGACTCAGTCTCCTCTAAATACTTAGGGATCCAGGGGCACAGCCTCCTGAGATAACCAGCTACCAAGATAAAAAAAAAAACACCAGGACTGGGAAGATAGAATCTCAGTCCTCAAGTCTGGAATGTTCCTTTCCCTCTGACTGTCCTTGCCCGCACAGTCCCAGAGCCAGTGAGGAGGATGGTTATTGTGGCAGGACAACGTCCTGACTGTCTCCTGACTGCGCAAAGAGGTCTGCAGCGCTGCACTCAGTGAGTCATCGCCTTGAGCACAGCGCACGTTCACACACCTGGGCCTCGCACACACAAGTGGAGCCTTCCTAGCGCCTTTCGTATCGCATAGAAATCTCTAAGACGTATGCCAGGGACCGCACAATATTGGGCAAACTGCACGTTAATTAAATCATCTCGTGATGTGGTCCTTAACAGATGGCGCGCGAAACACGAGAAAACTTGTGAGCGGTACGAAAAGTGCTAGGATGGAGTAGGAAAGGACGGGAGCCATGTGGTAAAAGAGGAAGAGAATAAATATGAGTAAGGGACCCCAATTCTTCAAACAAGTGAGAAGCAAACACGTGGAGAGGATTAAAGCGATTTGCTTTCCTTCTTTCTCTCCTTATGCCAGGACTTTTCAGGATAAGTTTGGAAACTGTGAAGAAGAGGAAGGGCTTGTGAATACGTGTAGGTGCACATGGGTTTGTGTGCCACCCGATGTAGATGTGGATGTGTGTGCTGCTGCTTCTGGGCATGTGTATGGACATCCTTGTGACGCTGCAAACAGTGCCAGTACTGCACATGTGAGTGTATCCACAGAACAATTGCCAAGCTCAGCTCTGATGGGAAAAGCCATTATTTTCCAAGAGTCAACAAGTACCTTGTTCCCATTCCAGTTCACCCTCTGGGAACCTCTTAGCCTAGTTGGGGGAAGGGAAGAATGTAAAGTAATGAGATGGAATGGGACAAAGGAGAATTATCGTAATAAACATCCTGATGGGGAGGTCATTTAGTGCAGAAAAACAGGACTCATTAGGAACGGTTGTGACTAGATCCCATGTGGCCTTCTCAGAAAGCATCCTGCTGGCTTGTGCCAAGAAGTAGGAATGGGAGATGGAAGGGCTGGCTGTGTGGACTACCTCCAGCCTTGCCAGGGTGGCTTAGTGTGTGGTGCAGGTGGGTTCATCGGCAGGGAAATATTTCTTGGAACCAGGAACAGATTTATGTCGACTGACGCACAATACCAGCTGGCCCGCACAGAGCTCTTATGCAGTGACCAGAACCCTGTACTACTACTACTAATTTACACAACAAAATTTTACACCATGTAATGAGAATAGCTCATGTTTATTCAAAGCCAAGTACTGTTCTGAGCTCTTTATATATATCATTTTAATCTGCATGGGCTCTACAAAGTGCTTACTATTGTCACCAGTCCCATCTTACAGAACAGGAAACTGAGGCATAGTGAGCTTCAGGAACTTCCCCAAGCCTCTCACTCTATGCAGGAGCCAGGATTTGAACACAGCAAGGTTTATTTCAAATCCAACCCTCTTAGTCACTAAACATGTGGTTCCTATGTTTACTTTTGAACATACCACTATACTATACTAGGCATTTGAAAAAAGCTAACAAAAATGGTCTGGTCCCTATCTTAAAGGAGTTTATGGTCTAGGGGAGAGACAAACTGCATTGCCCTCTGTCTTAAGCAAAATTTAGCCATTCAGAAAATATCAGGTGTTTGGGGGAACTATTGGTAGACTCTTGAGGTTAGAAGCATATGGGAAAATATAAATCTCCTCTCTTATAACCTCAGAAACGTTGGACTGTACTCCACAAGACACATAGACATGTATTGTCAAGGAAGCACAAAAATAGCCATGCAACTTTCAGTAGTTTGGGGAAGCTCCTCTCTGGCCCTGGAAGTCCAGTGAACATGGTACATGAAAGGCTGGTGCTGGACAGACATGGTGATATTCTCAGGGAAGCATTACGCAGCTCTGGGTTGGCTTAGGCAACAGGGTCTTCTGTGAAGGGGACAGAGGACCCTGAGGCTAGTGGCAGGCATATAAGCCACTTTCTTATGTCTTATTCATGAAAAGGGGTGGAGCCTGTACAATAATCCTAGCCAATCACCAGTCTTGACACTATTCATCACACCAAAGAAACGATTTCGCTAAAGATATGGGGAGTGTTAAGTAACCCCTTCTGCAGATGCTAATTCATGGTCGGACAGCTCCCATGCTGGAGAACCACCCTGGAATGTTGTTCCCTGATTCAGTGCTCATGACTCCTGTTCCACAGATTTTGTTGGATGACCTCTGAGTGCCCAAAACGAAGTCCATTGAGTCATTTTGGTCTAGTGTGTCTTTTTCTAATGGTACTTTGCTTTTCACAGATAAAATAACTGAGAAAACATCCCATAATATAAGAAACATTGTAAGAATATGAATGTTGGTAAAGCCCTCTACATCAAAGGGTAATTTGGAGGCAAATATGCTTTGTATTTGTTTATTTACTATTATATAAAAAGGACCTATTTTGTGTATAACACGTAGCAGATGCTCAATAAACATATTTCCTTCCCTACATTACTATTTCATTTAATTCTCATTAAAAAAGCACTATGAGGAAATTACTATATTTTATTTTATAAATAAGGAAACAATTTAAAGAATTTAAGTAACTTGTCGAGTTCATGTGACTACAGGTGGCCATTGGGTTCAAACTGGAATGACCATGTGTTCCAGTATCCACACTGTCTCTCTATACACACAACCAAGCTTTGCAGAAATTGCATTTACAAAACAATGTCACACACCCTATTTCATCAAATCCTCACAACACTCCTGTGACAAAGGATTACTATTTTCTTTATGTCCAAGTGGAGGAATCAGGTAGAGGAATTACAACAATTTGTTGATGTTTTCTAAGGTTGTGAATGAGTCCATCAGAATCTGACCCCATGTTTCAACAATGTTCAAATTTTTGCTCTTTCCAAATCACACCATGTGACTGACATCTCAGCACAGAACCCAATGGTGGCTGAAGGGCTGATGTGAACTTCCCACCAGAGTACCCCACTCATGGACAACAAGAATCCAGTGGGCTCACAGGGGTTCCAGAGATGCTCTTAAATCCAGTCCCAGCAGCATGGAGAGGCTACTTGTGATGTGACAACCAATATTTGTATAGCATTTTGTAGTTTATAAAGTACCCATCTCATGTGTTCTAATTTTGAATGAGCCACTGAATTGCACACTGCAGAACAAAAACAGAACAGCAAAGTGACCATCTCTCTCAGGCTGACTAAGCCCAGCCTAAACCATATTCTTAGATGCTGGAATCAATCCCCACATCTCATGCAGGCCACTTTCCTACGTGATGCTTTGCAGTTTTCTTGCTTCACTTAATCTCCTTGGGGCTACCTTGATCCTTTTAAAATAGATTTGCTGTTTTATGATAATAAAAATTCTATATGGCTTTTAAAATTAGAACAGAATAGTACATAAAAAATAACCATTAAAAAGTAACTTATTTACAAAGATATGCTAATATTAATATCATGTTATGTACATATTTAAATGACTACATAATATTTCATCACATGTACATGTCTGTCTGTACCATTATTTATATATTAATTAACATTTGTTATTTGGACTGTTTTCAATGTATTTATAACATTGTAATGCAAATCCTTGAACATATATATTTATATACTTGTTTGATTTTCTAGAAATGAAATTGCTGTTTGTTAGAGTATATCTTTAAAGGTTTTTAATACATACTGATAAATTACCTCCAGAAAACTTGAATCAATTTGTACTCTTACAGCAGAACATAGAACTTTGCCAACAATGAGAATTAGCAAACTTTTTTTCTTTAACAAGCTGATAGGAAAAAATAGTAACATGTTTCTTCATATTTCTCTCACTACTTATGAAGGTGAACACCTTTTCATTGGCTTGTAAGATGACAATATAACTTATTGTCTAGTCAGTAGTGGTTTTATTTATTTATTTATTTTAGAGAGAGGGAGGAAAGAAGAAAGAAAGAGAGTTGTTCCACTTATTTATGCATTCATTTGTTGATTCTTGTATGTGCCCTGACCAGGGATTGAACCCGCCTCCTTGGTTCTAACCAACTGAGCTACCCGGCTAGGGTAATCATAAGTGTTCCAAGAGTAAAAAGGAGGGCTAACCAGAAGGAAACTAATGGAACTCATGATCACATTACATACTGGTCATTTGCATTACTTAGCTTGAGAATTAACTTCTTTGTAGCTTTTATTTTTCCATGGAGTTGTCTGTTTTTAATGACTTAAAGATTATGTTACATGCATGGTCAGTGTGGCTCAGTTGGGTAGAGCATTGTCCCATAGACTGAAAGGTCAAGGGTTCAATTCCCTGTCAGGGCACACACCTGGCTCAGGTTCAGTCCCCCATCAGGACGCATGCAAGAGGAGACTGATGGATGTTTCTCTCCGTCCCTCCCTCCCTCCCTTCACCCTCTCCAAAATCAATAGGCATGACTTCGGGTGAGTATTAAAAAAAAGATATTACAATAATAATAGCCTAATAATAGTTTATTTTTATTTTAATTATAAAAGTAATACAGAAACATAGTTTTATTTTAGTTTGTTTTAGGTTTTTTAATTAAACTTTTTGAGACAATCATAGATTAACATGCAATTCTAAGAAACAATGTAGAGTGATCCCTTTTGCCCTTTACCCAGTTCCCTCCAATGGTACCATTGTGTAAAACTGGTGCGATGTCACAACCAGGTGATCGGATCAGTACCGTCAAGATGCAGAACATTGCAGAGACTGGAGTGAAGTGACAAGTCAAAGAATGGTGACTGTCACCAGATGCTGGCAGAGGCAAAAACAGATTACCTCTTAAGCTTTCCAAGCGAAAGCTCCTCCTGCCAGCACCATTTTTTTTTTCTTGTTTGTTTACAGTCCTCTGGCCTTCAGAACTTTGGGAGAATAAATTTCTGTTGTTCTAAACCACCCAGTTTGTAATTTGTTTTAGCAGCTGCAGGAAACCAATAGAAATCTGTCTATCAAAATATGTAATGAGACTCTGGAGCTTATTTAAACCTTCTATTTTTAAGTGGTTTTTCTAATGCTTCTCTGGTAGGAGGTTTTAGGGGTGTGGGAGAGACCACCTTGTCACTGCCAGGTGGAGGTAGAAGTCCAGGTTCCCCGTTCAGCCTCTGTTGACAAGTGAGGGAGGGGCTCCTTGTTAAGGCTGGATGAGAATGAAAGCCCCTGCTCCCCATGTACTCTCCACAGAGCCTTCAGGGTGGAACTGGGGGACACTTCTGCAGGCCACAGGAGATGAAAGTCTGGTCCCCTACTTGGCCTTGTCTGACTATGCCCCAGTGTGGGGGTTGGAGACCCCTCAGTACAGCCTCACGAGGATAGAAGTATGGGTTTTCTGGTTGGTCTTGGCTGGTATGGGTGGGAGTAGGGCTAGTCTTTTCCGTGGTGTTTGGCTGAAGGAAAGATTATTGTCTAAAAGGTTTCTGTCTAAAGAAAGCAATCTTTTATTTTCTTTTTTCCTTGTCTGCTTCTGTTGGCCTTTCTGCATTGCTGGCTTTGTCAGCTCCAAGTCTGGGGACTCATGACCATGTCCTTTCTCAGGTCCTCAGGTGCCTAGGGGGTCTGCCTTCTCTCCATCTCTCAGAACCATCGAATGTTTGTTTTAGTTATCCTTAGGGGGGAAATCAGGAAAAGTACATCTACTACACCTTCCTGGAAGCAGAAGCTTATTTTATTTAAATAAATCAATTAATTAATTAATTAATAACAGGACCTAAACCAAAACATCTAAGGGTCTCACTCCTCATGCCGTATCCTCGTTCCACTCTCCATAAGTGACTAGTGGTTCTCCGACTGTGCCTCTATAAATAATATAATCCAAAGTAGAAGGCTTACACCCTCCACTTTAAATTGTGATTTAAGGTAAGCATTTTCTGATGGGTACTAAATTTACTTAGATCTCATTTAAAAGATTTAAAAAAACATATAATGAAAAATCTCCTTCTCATTCAGATCTCTTCCCCAAGAAGCAACCAGCGTTACTACTTTTTTGAATATCCTTTTAGATATATTTTAGTCATCTATTCACAAATATATTATGCCTCTTGGGATCAAATATATTATAATTTCCAATTATCAACTCCCTCATTTCCAGAAAGAGAATTATCCATCCCTTCCTTTTGCAGTGTTTTCTTGGGGAAGGAGTATATCTACCCACCCCATAAACAGACTGAACCATGTACTTGCTTTAACAATGAGATGTGAGCAACAGTCATGGATGCCAGTTCAAAGCAGAAGGCTTAATATCCTTGTAAAATTCAACTCCTCTCTGTCTCTTCTTCCCTCCATAAGAACAGATGTTCCAGGGGCCACTCCTTCCCCCAGTATGAAGTTTTGTGGAGCAGTAAATCCACGATCACTGTATTAGTTACCTATTGCTGCAGAAAAAATTACCCTAAATTTTTTTTATTTTTAAGTCATTTTTTATTAATGTTTGACTACAGTTGTCTCCATTTTCCTAAAATTTAACAGCAATTTAAAGTAAAAATATTTACTACATTTTTTTTTTGTAATTTCACTAAATAAAACTATTACCATCTAGCAAAATTTCTGAAGGTCAGGAACCTGGGAGCAGCTTAGGAAGGTGATTCTAGCTCAGGGTCTGAGAAGGTTTCATTCAGTCAAGCAGTCAACTTGGTCCGTGGCAATCCAAAGGCTTGACTGGGGCTGGGTCCAAGAAGACTCACTCACCTGTCTGTTTGATGGAGGTCTGTCTCAGTTCCTCAACACAGGGACCTATCCACTGGGCTGCTTATTATGGCAACTGGTTTCTTCCAAAGCCAGTTGTCCAAGAAGGACATGTCATGTGCTCACAATGGAAGCCACAGTGTCTTTAGTAACCTCATTTCAGAAGTCATCACTTCTTCAGTATTATATTGCTCACATAGACCAAATATGGTACCATGTGGGAGGGGACTACACAAGGGTATGCACACCAAGAAGCAAAGGTAAGTAGGGGGCCATCTTGGAGGTTGGCAGCCATGAGATATAAGCAAAATAATAAAACATTGTTTTAATATTTGGGCATTGTTTGTTGCCTCAACATACAATATTTTGCCCTGTATAATGCATACCCACATTTTTGGCCCAAACTTTCAGGAAAAAAATCTTTCATTTTAATTTTTTAATTCTATTTATTTATTTACTTATTTATTTATATGTAGATACTTGTTTTTTGTATTATAAAGGAATTTTAGCATTTATTTTTGAACATATTATGGTGTAAGAAATATTATGTAACATTTACAAAACACAAGAACAGATACAAGGTATTTCAGGTACTATCCACGTATAATGTGCATCCTTATTTTTCCCTCAAAAATTTGGACAAAAAAGTGCACATCATACATGGCAAAATATGCTAACCTATCAAAACTTAACTAATACACTTAACATATTTTTCAGACTATAAGACGCACTTTTCCTCACCAAATTTGGGAGGAAAATGGGGTTGTGTCTTATAGTCCGAATGTAGCTTACCTGAGTTCTATTTACATTTACACTGGTGAAATGTTATGTTATTTATGTTATTAAACATATTACCACATTTTTGCTTCAAATTTTTTTTTCCTATTTTCCTCCTCTAAAACCTAGGTGCGTCTTATGGTCCAGTATGTCTTATAGTCCAAAAATACGGTATTTATCTTTATAACCTATGAACAATTTTTTTAACTTCATATTCTGAAAGATGAAGAATGAATACCTCTTACACTCTCTTTGCCTTTCTTACACTACTGACCATTTCTTGAGTTTGGTTAGGGTTTTTTTTTAAGTTTTTCTATTGGTTATCTATATAACTCTAAACTATATACTTGGACCTTGTTCCATGAACTTGTGACGGCATTGGCTTACTCTCCAGTGTATAAATTAAGAAATTAGTGCTTTTGTGCTTCTTTTAACATCACCTCCCTCCAAACTTCTGCCAATGACACCAGTATTTTTAAATTTTCAATGTTCTCTTTGCCTCCTCATATCTTCCTCTGCAAGTCATGTTGTTATCCTAAGAATTTACTAAGCTCCATCTCCACAGAGCATAGAATCAAAGAAAGGTTCCCTGTGTCCATCCAGGAAACAAAAATGGGGGGTGCTGCTGCTGAGGGGAGCAGTGGATTTGATGCTATCAGGCTTGACTCTGAGGGGAAGGACTGAAATCTGGAGAAACTCCTGATTTATGGCCACATATAATTGCTTTCAGATCCTTATCTGGGGCATTCTCCCACATGGGCTAAATTTCCAAAGTTACCACATATCAGGGGCATCTTGGTGTTTATGCAAGAAGAGTCCCTGATTCAAAGAGGAGAGCCAAGGAAAGGGGAGTAGTTGAGGTTTTTGACTAAGAAATTATGTTCCTCAGCATTGCCTGCACTATTTTTCCTGAATGGATCCAACTACCCAGGGTGTAGTTAATTCCTCTTTCCCAAGATAGGGATGTAGAGCATCATACTGAGTTCTTTTTTCAGTCCGTTATAAGTTGGGGTGACTGGATAGGGTCTCCAAATACAATACAGGACATTCAGTTTAATTTTAATTTCAGATAAACAATGAAGTTTTGTTTAGTATAGGCACATCTCAAATATTATATAGGACATACTTATACTAAACAATTATTTATTGTTTATTTGAAATTCAAATTTAACTGAGCATTCTGCATTTTCATTTGCCAAATCTTACAGCCTTGCGTAGGTGGGGCTGAGCTGTCTCTCACTAGCAGGAACAGAACAAATGAAGAGCCCCACACAAGCCCTGACCGAACCCAGACCATGAAGAACTCAAAAAGCCTGGTTATGCCAAGAGCTGTGTCCTGTAGAGGGACACCCAAATGGAAGTTTCCCAGAGTTTTCCTGGTTAGCTCTCTGCTAGTCCACGACTTGTCTCATACCCAAATTATTCCACACTTATTTCTCAGCCTGTATATTAGTTTATATTCAGTATTTGTATTTGTGATATTTTTGTTCCTGCTGTCTTTCTCAGCAGACCCAGATTCACTACTTACTGAATGCCAACTACGTGACAGCGCAACATCATGTTAGGGGCTTCCTCCTACCCCATCTCCTTATCGTCACAACCCCATGCAGGAGGCATCATTTATTGCCATTGCTGCTTCCATGTGCCAGATGTGGTCACTGAGCTTTAAAGGGTCCCTGCAGGCCAAGGGACTCATCAAGAAGGTGCCGCCTAAGGCCCCATGACTAATAAGTACCCTCTGAGATTTAGAATTCTCCCTGAAGAACTGCTCCCTGAGTGGCCTGGAAGCTTCCCTACTTTTCCATCTCCACCCAACTACCCACCACTCACCACCTCTACCAAAGCCAAGTGCCATCTCCCCACCCCTACTGGTACCCATAAGGAAGAGCGGGAGGCCTTCCCTCCAGCAGGATGGGGACCTAGAGCTTTTGGGATTTGCTATAAGGACATGGGGATCAATACATTAGTCCATAAAAACAAAGTTACAAAAGATGGACAAATCTTATAGTCATCTGAAGAAGTAAATGGGCCGTGGTATGCCAGCCAGAGAACCCACTCAGCCTTTAGGGTATAATTTATATTGGCAAATGTGATCTGGATTCAAGCCATTGATATAGAAATGAACTTGAGCAATGCACAACTTACAGACTGTGCCTGTCTTTTGTGTGCGAGTGCTTGTGATTGCAGGAACCCTGCTCCTGCATTCTACTGTAATTTCAGTGGTGGCGGGACTCTGTCTTTGGTGATTCATTGTTCTCCTGCAGCACTAGAGCTTGACTTTGGCCAGGGTCAAGTTTAATCTCTGCATTTTACTGACAGAGAGAGCATAGGAGCCCTCACTGATTTTTATCTGTAGTGTTTGTGCAGCTCAAGAGATTTGTAACTTTTTACAATCGTTATTATTTTTCTTAATAGCATAAATATCTATTAGCTCTCAGTTTTCCCTGTTGAGAAAGCACGGAGGCTTACTTTACATCCTTCCAATTCTCTGAAAGAATCCAGAAAAGTGTGAACAAAAGAAAACCCTTCAAGTAGGTATCATTCCAAAAAATAACAGCTGCTTTGGGTCAGCTTTAGGACTTAGTTTCTGCTGTGAATTATAGAAATAACACAGGTATTGTGCCTTTTGGACTAAGGCAATATTCAGTTTCAATCTGGTGGTTAGGAAAGAGGAACATCTTAGTCTGAAATCCAACCCATGTAAAAGACTGAAGAGACATTCCTCCAAAACAAAATAAAATATGTATTGTTTAGGCAAGTGTTATGGCCAGATGACATTTCAATTCAAGCCCACTCTGCTTAATGTCTTCATTTCCTTCTCTGGAGTTTGAAATCTGCTTTCCCATCCCACAGGTTTAGAAGAAAGCTCCCCTTTGCAGGCTGAGATGCCGTTTTGGGCTTTGGAAGGAAATCAAATCATGTCATTGTCAAGGCTGTTATTGAGAACATCATGCTCTGAGCTCTACTGGCTTGGCTATAGTCAAGAGAATCAAACAGAGCTGTTTGCTATGAATTTCATCACTCTGACTTGCCCAGCTGGGACGTCCCTTACTCCTATCCTAATTTCATTCCCAATTCAAATGACCAGAATTTGTTCCAGAAATAAGTTAAAATTCCTGCTACTTTCAGATCTACAAACAATGCAAATCTTTTTCTTTCTTTCTTTTTTAAGAAAAGAGATTTAGATTGCGGGAAGATTCTAGGTAGACAGCTCTAGAGGGTAAAGCCCCTGGGGAGAAGTAGGAGGTAGAATGACCAGTTTGCAGGCCTGGAGGATATATGTGAAGTGTAGGTCGTGGAGCAAACTACCTAATTGCCATCCAGGGCACAGAGGCCGAAGGCCCTACGCTTGGCTCTGACACCTGTCACCACTGCTGAGTGGTCCCAAGGGAGCTTGTCCACTCAATAAAGGCATCCAGATCCTTCCTGTTAAACTTTTGCCTTAGGGCCTGAATATAGGGCACTTGTCCATTAAACTGTCAACTCCTTCACTCCTAAGGCAGATTAGGAACCAGTGGCTGTCCTGGGGAATTGGGAAAATACAAAGAATAATATTTCCCCAAACAACGTTATTTAAGAGTCCTTGTAAGGGGTGGAGTGGAGGGGAGAGGTAGAAGGATGCACTAGCAGCTTCTATTTCTTTTGTTTTGAGAAAGAGAGAAAAAGAAAGACAGTTTTGGGATTGGCAGGGCTGGAGTCTCTTTTTATTCCTTTTTGGAGTTTGTTTTGTTATTAAAATTTTTTTTGAAAAGTGCCGTTGGCTAGAATTTTTTTTTCCCTAGAAACCTCCAGGATAAAATACAGGGTTGGTCAAAAAGTAGGTTTATAGTTGTGAGTACACAAAAAAAGTTTATTCTTGTACCATTATGTATTGATTATTATATTATTTTCCACACAAACAACTGTAAACCTACTTTTGCCCCATCCTGTGTGAGAGTCAGAACAGGGTAAGAAGGAATATTAAAAAGGAACACTTTCCTGAGCAGTGTGGCTCAACTGGTTGAGCGTCATCCTACAAACTAAAAGGTTGCCAGTTAGATTCCTGGTCAGGGCACATGCCTGTCCCCAGCTGGGGCACGTGAGAGAGGCAAATGATCGATTTTTCTCTCCCTCTTTTTCTTCCTCCCTTCCCCTTTCTCTAAAAATACATAAAGAAAATCTTTTTAAAAACTGAAAATGAAGGAACATCTTAGCAAGCAGAAATATGACATCTAATTCACTTCTTGTTCAGACTTAGAGTCTGATTTGTGATTTGGGGCAAGTGACTTCATATCTCTGAGCCATTCTTTATACTCTGAGAATTGGGTACACTGTAATGAAGCCTACTTGATAATGTGGTTGTGAGCGTAAAATAAAATATATAAAGTACACAGCCCAGACCCTGACATGTAGTAGATACTTAAGGATAGTAACAGTCAACATTTATTTAGCTTTTACACACTGTCAACTGTGCTTTACCTTAAAGATGTCATTTAATCCTTGCCACTACCTGAGGGCTACAACTGTCCCCATTACATGGAAAAGCAAGATTTAGCAAGGTCTCTGTGGACCACAACTGTCCCAGTGGCGGAGCAAGATTTGAACCTCATCCCAGCTCTTATCCACTGTGTCCTGTACAGAGGCTGCAAGCCGAGTCCCAGGAGCCAGCTCTGGCCCACGGATGTGTTTTGCTTGGCTTACAGAATTTATAAGAAAAAATGTAACTTAGTAGCCAATACTTAAAAAGAAAGATTTCAAAATTCTGGATCTTTGGCTTCTCATTAAAAATCTGAAGCTCTGGCCACTGTGCGCCTGTTTGAACATAACCTGTACAACCGAAGCTGTACAGTGGCTGCCACCTGTGGGCAGTCATGAACTTGAAGCGGTCCCCATCACTCCTCATCCTCACACCTTTTGGCCCCTGGGAGCACTTGAGGATTAGTTTTCCCCACTGTCTTTTCCACCCATTCCCCTCACTACAGCTATGTTACTAGGCAAACTACCCGATACCTCTAGGAGGTTCCTTAGTGTAGTAAAATGCCCGTATTCATTCTCATCATCTCTGCTGAGCTTAAGCCATTCCTGCCTGCTGCAGCTCCTAGTCCACTGTTAATGGCATACTGGCGTTCCCTGGCTCCCTGAGGACTCCACTGATGGCTCCCCTGCTCTGAGAAGTCTGGAAGGACCCTGGAGCATCTCTGACTCTGAACACACATTATCTCTTAGATTTGCCTTTTCCCTTCCTTTGCCTTCCCATGAAAGAATCTAAGGCCAGGGTCTCCTCCCCTCTGTCTTCTTGGATTATTGCAGTAGAGACCCTCACCTGGTCCCCCTGACATACCTCATACCCATTTACCTCATTTCATGTAACAACTTCATATCCGTTTCGGCAGACCTTCTTTTCACGGTCAGCGTCAGCTTCTTGGGTGTGAGACCTGTGCAGTTATGTAGGACCCACATTTTATTGACTGATTGATTGATTTTGTTGATTTTAAAGAGAGAGGAAAGGAGAGAAATACCAATTTGTTGTTCCACTTATTATCCATTCATTGGTTACTTCTTGTATGTGCCATGACTGGAGACCGAACCCGCAACCTTGCTGTATCGAGATGATACTCTAACCAACTGAGCTACCTGGCCAAGGATCGTTTTCCACATTTTAATGCTCTGTTATTGCCATCTTGAAATTTTTAATAATATTTGAACCAGAGGCCTAATTTTTCTTTTGTACTAGGGCCCATAAATTATTTAGCTGTTCCTATTTATGAGTCAATTCGAGAAGCTTTAACGACTTTTAACCTTGGCAGTGTTTCAGTCTCTGTCGATCCACGGCACTCAGAGAGACTGATGATATCTATTATGCTATAGGCTGCTGCTCTGAAGTGCCAGATCCCGACCAGCCATTCAAAGGGAACAGGTGTCATGGCAAATTGTGACCCTTTTACAGTGCACAGAGATGCTGAGTCCACCTGCTAGGGAAGTTCAGGCCTGCAAGACAAAATCCTATTAGTTCACCTTACTGATCACTTTAGGAATCCCATCTCGTAGTGAAGTTGATCTCTATGAGCTCACACATTATTCACATTCTCCTCTCAGGCTCTCATCAATTTGTTTCTATTTCTGGAAATAACTATGCTTCTTCTCAGTGGTAGCAAAATCCTGCCCATTTTATCACACCAGCTCAAGTCTATCTCCTCTCCAAAGCTTATCTTATGTACATCAGTCAACAGTGCTGCATTCATAGATCAGCTGATTATGGATATCTTAATTTGTACCAGGTCCCGAGCCAGTGTCCGGGATACAATGGTAAATATTTGCATGCTCCTGCCCTCATGAAGCTTTGCAAGTTAGGAAACAAAGACAGGCCTCTTCGAAGCCTTGTGATAAGAGGTATCATGAAGTTAAGGAGAGGTTATGTTAGTTTCCTAGGGCTGCAGTAACAAATTAACACAAACTAGGTGGCTTATAACAACAGAAATTTATCTCACAGTCATAAAAGTGTGAAATTGAAAGACTCTAGGAGAGAATTGTTTCTTATCTCTTCCAGCTTCTGGTGGCTCCTGACATTCCTATGCTTAGTACTGTGTTACTCTAATGTTTGTCTCCTTCTCATCCTTTCCTCTTCTCTCTGTGTCTCTTGGAAAGATACTTGTCATTGCATTTGGAGCCCACCTGAACAATCCAGAATGATCTCATCTCAAGAGTTTAATTATATCTGCAAAGACCCTTTTACCAATTGAGGTGACATTCACAGGTTCTGGGAATTAGAATGTGAACTTATCTTTCGGGGGGGTCATCATTCAACCCACTTCAGTGGGTACACGACAGGGAAAATGCACACTGGGGATATGAGGGGAGCCTCCTTGAAAAAAATAACATTTAAACTGAATAAACCAGGAAAAGGGGGGAGAGAAGCCATTGTGGTATTGAAAGTTTTTCTGGCAATAGCATGTGCAAAGATCCCAATACAAAGTTAAGCATGATAGGGTCCTGGAACTAAATGGAGCTAAGTGTATTTGCAGAATAACGTATAAGGAAGAAAGGATAGGAGAAGCACCTGGAGAAGTAATCAGGACCAAATCAAGATGAGCCTTGTTACTACATAAAGTCATTTGGACCAATGTAATGGGGAGCCATTGAAGGCTTTTAAGCAATGGAAAGACACTATCAGATTACCCAATGTTGTTATGACTGTGGTGTAGAGCATGGTTTGGAGGTGGCCAAGATGGGACCAAGGAGGCTGGTCAGAAACTGGTTACATGATTTAGGCTGTGAAAGTTAATCTAGGATGGTAGAGAAGGAAAGAGAGGCAAGTCAGTAAATTCGAGATGTCATTTGGAAGTCAGCATCAACAGGGCTTAGTGACTGATAGGATTTCAGTGCAGAAGACAAGCATGTCACCCAGGCTTCCAGTTTCTGTTTTGCAGAGTGTTGCCATTGTTGAAGTAGGGGACTGTGAAGGAGGTACAGTTTGGGTAGGCAGTGTGAGGCTGAGTTTCAAGTGTCTGTGGGACAGCCAGTTGGAGGTTATTAGTGGACATTTGAATTTAGAAGTCTGAAGCATGGGAGGGAGGTCTGGGGCTGGAAATACAGACTTGGGAACCATCAACGCATGGATCACATGTGAAGTCAGAGAGTGAATGGAAGCACTTGGGGGAATATGTAGAGAGAAAAGAGAACAGCACCCAGTATAGAACTCTCAGAAGCACCAACACTTACTCCATGGGCAGAGGACAAATGGCAAATGGCCCAAAGGTAGTAACTGCCAATATTTAGTTATGTGTCATTGTTACTATATAATTTGAAACTTATTTTCAATTGTCCTATTCTATGTCACTCATTGTATGGGGAGACCAAGTGAAAACAGAATTTATTTATAAATTTATTAAAAAGGGTGTATTTATTCTTACATATTTCAATTTCGGTCACCTTCAAAGTACTCCTCATTTGATGCAATACACCGATCAAAACATTTCTTCCACTGCTCAACAGTTCTTGAACTCATCAACTTTGATGCCTTTTAGTGCTTCTTCTGCTTTCTGTTTCACCTCTTTCATATCAGCAAAACATTTTCCTTTAAGGACTTTTTCATCCAGAGAAACAAAAAGTCACTTGGGGCAAGATCAGGTACATAAGGAGGGTGGGGCACAGGTCATGCCATTTTTGGTCAAAAACCGCTGAACACTCAGCCTGGTGTTATCCATCACGAAATGGACAAACTTGTTAAAAGAGTGTTTAAAAAATTCACTGAAGCCAACGCAGCCTCTCACAACACCAGCTGGTGCACTGATACAGATGGGTTCCTAGAACACTCATCCAGTGGGAAGCCTGTACTACAAGGGGCCCGCTCTCCAGAAGATAATTCTGGATTTTTGGGCCCCCCTTGTATTTTGCTGAACAGTTCCACCATAATATTGTTCTCTGTTATCTGTCTTGGTCATTAACTATTTCATATACCTAGGAACAAAGGCAAAGATCCAGAACTGGACTCCCGTGTGCAAATAAGAACTGAACAGTTGGATGGAAATTATCCGTTGAAACTTGAGTCAGAAAATAGGAGGAGGGGACATTTTCCATCTCCACTGATTCTTCACCAACACCCATCATCACCACCACCATCAACTGAACATTCTAAAAATCTTATTTCTTTTAGATTATAAATGTTTCTCTAAATTAAGGAGTACCTGTTTTTGGCTTAAGATGTTTCCTTCTTTCTCCCCTGGGCTCCTTTTCAGCTGGTTAAATATTACATAATGACACTGCTCAGTAGAACATTCTGCAATGATGGGAACGTTCTATGTCTGTTATATAATATGGTGGCCACTTGCTGACGGTGGCTATTGAGTACTAGACTGTGTCTAGTTCAACTGAGGAAATGAACTTCTAATTTTATTTTATTTTAACCCATTTAAATTTAAGTACATGTGTCTAGTGGCTACCATATTGGACAGAATAGCTATATAACACTAAATTCAGAATTCAATTTCTTGAGAAACATCTCCTGAACTCTCTGCTCGAAGCCAGCCCTACCTCCCCACTACATGCTGTCTGGAACCCCGTACTTTCCTGAAGCTAATGAGGATTATAATTTTTAATAATTTTGTACATATTTATTAGTTTAATGTGTGTCTCTCCTGATAGAACAAGATCTAAGAAGGCAGGGGTTATGTCTATCTCATTTATTACTTCCATTCCAGCACCTACCAGAGTGACTAGTACTTATTATGTACTCAATAAATACTCATTAAAAGAATGAATCATCAAATAATTCGCTAAAATATATTACTGGATTATGCACGAAATATATGCAGGTTAACTAATTGGCTACAAATTACAATAACAAAATAGATAGTTCAAATCATAGAATAGATAATTCTGGAATGCTAATGGCACTGAGCAACAGAATTTGGGACCATCAAGGAAGGTATAAATTTGATATGCTCAGCTTTGGGTAAGTGGATCTTGTGTTTTATACTCCTTTGAACTTACTGTCAACTAAAATCCTGAAAGCTCTCCCAATTCATGATGGTATACCACAACTCCTCTCTGCACTACGTAGTTAATAAGAAAAAAATTTTCACAATTCTCATTAACATTTTTTATTCTTCCCAGAATTTTACATCATTGCTAATCCCCTAAGTTGCTCTAAATGCTGAGTTTGTCACAGTGCACTGGTCTTCCTTCACTTCCTGGTCCGCTTTCTGTCAGTGTTTACTTAACATATTTCACAAACTCCTAATCCAGTTAATTTTTAAATGGGGACTGTGTAGGGACTGTGGCATGCCCTGAAGACCTCCCTCTGAATACCAAACTGCAAGAGTGCACTCTTAGGATGTACCCTTTCTATAGGCAGGTAGCCCCTGACTAGGATAACACTTGAACCAAGTCAGAAGTTCTGGCCTTGCTGGAGCATTTGAGGGCTCCTTAGCAAGCTCCTTCATCATCTGCAGCTGGTTCTCAGCACTGTTGCTTCCACCTTCTTCTAACAAATACGTGAAATCTGGAAAGTTCTGAAGGCCCAGCTGAATTCAATTCCTACACACTGGGCAGGCATAGGGCCAGGGCCCTTTGCCCAAGTTTCATTGCAAGTTCATGGAGGACAGTTTCAAAAAGCAGAGTTCTAAAGGCACTCTATGTCAGAGCCAATGTAAACAGTCTGAGACTCAGTTGTCAGTCCACCCGGGGATAGGCAGATCAGAGAGCCAGTGGGAGAGGCCAACTGAGGCTGAGACTAGGGAAGCCGAAGAGGGGACATTAAAGGAGATAGTTGGGAGGGAGACTGGCAGTTCCTGATTCCTGCTGTCACTGTGGCGGGCTTCGGGCTCGGGAAGCCTTGAAAGGTACTGTGACAGATGTTCTATGATAATGATGAGTACTGAGGAGGGGGTCTGGAGGGGATGAATTTGATCTGAAATAGGTAAAAGAGCATTCATCTTTACTTTGAAGTCATCAAGCACAGTGTATGTGCTCTGCATAAAGCTGGAAGAAATGGGTGCTAGCATATCTCAGAGGGTCCCAGACATGAACAGACACCTCCCTCTACACCCCAAGACCTTGTCGGCAGCTTTCAGGTGCTACCCACTCCCTGACCCACTTCCTTGAATTCTTTTCTGGCTTCTTCTAAGAATGGCAAACAGTCCTGCCATGGCCAAAAGGCCACCGGCACTCACTCCTCCACCTAATAGAAAAGCCATTCCCATCTTAACATTCCTCATTTTCCCTGCAGATTATCTCACCGCTGCTTTCTTTTAGTTTCTTCACAACTCTCAAAGCTACTAACAGATAGGAAGGGAATGAGTAGCTGATCCATAAGCAGCCTAACTTACTATGAAGCGAAGACAAACAGGAGTGTGTGGTCATGTCTCTAGGAGCTTGGTAGCAGATCAGTTCATTCCCAGAATAGAGCAAAGCCAAGCAGAAGAGATAGCAAGTGCAACACCCAGTGTGGTCAGTGAGTTCAGACAGGAGCTGGGAGGGCGGGAGGACGTGAGGTCAGTGTGTAAAACCCTGCATAGGTCTAAGGGTGCCCGCAACCTGTCCTGTCCTGTTGTTACAGTCCATGGAGTCACTTAGCTCAGTGGTCGTGGCTACCTCAAGGATGGCTAGTGCTGTCCCTTCACAGCCCATTGGCTAGGTTTACTTCGTCCACTTTTACCTCAAATAAAAGCATCGATTTAACAGATGTCAAACCTCAGGCCACTGAGAGATTTGAGAATCTTGTCCAAAGCCTCTGAGAAGTTTATGCAGTGCCAAGCTCCCAAGCGGTCCCAATGGTTTTGGTAATAAGCCCTTTTTATCGAATTCCTACGGCATGCCAGGTGCTGTCACATAGACTTTCACTTAATCCTGTCTCGGGAACAGCTCTCCCTGTCATCATCACAGGCCACTGTCTCATTCAGGTCCTGGTGATTTCTGGCCTTCTACAAATTCTATAATTCTGTGACCTGATTTCCCTACCTCATCCATACAAAAGCCTGAATGAACTTGAAAATGTATAAAAATGATCAAGACATTTCCTCTTCTTAATAACTTTTTGGGCACCCCATGTCCTTGGCATAAGGTCTGCTCTCAGGCTCAGCATTCAAGGCCCTTCATCGCTGGCCCTGCTGCCCCTCAGCCTCCCCACCCACACCCACCAAGAGTGGGTGCCCTGCCTCACACTCCCTGTGCCTTGCTATGGCTTCTGTGGCTGAACCCCCTTCTGTGGCTGCCAGGCAGTCCTGATTCATCCTTTGTGATGATCACTAGCATCTCCCCTTTCCTCCTGGAGTCTTCTCAGATGCCACCCATCATAGCTGGTCTCCCACCCTGGGCAGTGAAGTGACTCAGCAGCTTGTACCTCCAACTCTATTGCACTTACCAGACTCCCTTATAAGCCTTTGTTTCCTTCACTGGAGGAAATCTCTCCCCAAGGGGCAAAAAGTAGCTCTTGGGAAGGGTGGGTTGAAAATAATCTTCCTCCTTTTATTATAAAGCACAACTATGCATACACTCATAATATATACACAATATATTTTTGGTATTAAAATTTCATGGAGGGAGAAAGAAAGATTGGAAAAATGTTGAAGAAAGTTTCTTAGAGGCCAGTAATGAAAAATAGATTGAGAAATACTGAATATTTTTCTCACAACTGGACTGTGAGCTTTTGTGAACCCCCAGAGCCAACAGAGTGACTGGCACAGAGCGTTTTAAGTGACTGTTGAATGTTGAAAGCTGAATGCACCCATGCAGGAATGACTCCTCTCAATAACCTTGTGGGGTAGCATTATGCTGAGGAAAGACAAGGAAAAAGGTGCTAAGTGCCCCTCCCCATCCTTACCACTGAAGTTCCAGAGTTTGTAAGTGCTAAACCAGAAACATTTTGGATTCAGAACTGCTAGATCCCAAGTACAATGTTGTCCCGTCTCACTTTTATGTAATTGATACAATTTACACAAAAACATGAGAATATGTTTTCTAATTTACTTCCAACATTTAAGAATATTCTGGCTGGGATATCCTAAACCAAACTGAATGCCCAAAAACAGCCTTGGGAAATCAAGCCTGAGTCCTGCAGACTCAAACAAATATGCCTCAGCACCAAGCTGAGTTTTGGTGGGAATGGTAGCCTTCTACCCAACTCATAATGAGGACCATCAGAGGCATACCCAGGTGCAGCCAAAACGTCCAACTTAGCTTATAATCTTGAGCTTTGCAGTTAATCTAATTAAATTAAATATTTTTAATAGTCCAGCCCTGAGCCTTTCATATGCAACTGAACTGAGCAGCACCAGGCTAATTTGCCCTCAGGAAGTAGTGGGGGGGCGGGGGGTGGAATATGAAATGAGTAAAGAATACACACAATATAATGCAAGACTCAACATGATCACAGCCATGAGAGAGAATTCTAAGTCAGAAGATGAGCTACAAAGATGAGATTATGAGGATGGGAGTATTATTAATAGAGCTGCTTTACTATTTGAAAGCAAAGCAAAGCAACACCTATAAAATGGTTTTATGAGTAAAGTTGTTGAAGCAGGAAGAACTGAGTAGCTCAAACCAGTGTTTAAACCTTTCCAAGGTCAAGATGAGGTTTAAAATTGGATTTATGGGTCTGTTTGTTTAACCAAACTTTCCTCATTTTCATTTCCACTCCTGAGCCTATGAACAGAAGTGAAACTGGGTAAAAATCCCTGACGAGTGACAGTTGATCCTCCCAGGATATAATCTTTTGCTTTTAAACATAAATACTTCATATATACAGAAAAATGCACTAATCACAGTGTACAGCTCAATGAGTTGGCACAAAAAGAACAAACTCTTGTTACCACCACCCAAATGAAGAAACAGAACTATTGCATCCTGAAAAGCCCTTCTGGTTACCACAGCTTACTTTTGCCTCTTTCTAGACTTTAAAGAAATGGAATTATATAATATATACTGCTTGTGTCTAACTTCTTTTGCTCAATAGCATCTCTGTGAAATTCATCCAGATCGTTGCATGTAGCAATAATTTGGTCATTCTCTTTGCTGAAAGGATTTCATTGCCTGGATATGCCACAATTATTTATTCATCCTACTGTTGAACATTTGGGTTGCTTCCATTTTTGGTAATTGTGCACGGTGCCACTATGACTATTCTTCCAAAATGTCTTTTGATGAGCATATGTACTTATAGAGTATAAGTACTTTTATAGAGTAAAACATACCTACTCATATACCTTATTCATCTACATAGGATAAAAGTGTTAGCTCATATGGTATACACATGTTCAGATTTAGTAGATCTTGCTAAATAGATTCAAAAAGTGGTGTACTGACTGTATACTAACTGTATAATAATGGTATGCAAGAGTTCCAAATATTCCAACTCCTCACCGACACTCGATATTGAATGTTCTTTTTATTTTAGTCATTCTGGTGGCTGTGTTGTTGAAGTTTGTAATTTTAATTTGCATGTTCCTGATAGTAATGAAGTTAGGGATCTCTTCATATGTGCATTAGCTATTAGGATTTCCTCTTTTGTAAACTACCTCTTTTAAGTCTTTTGCACATTTCTTTCTTTTGAGACGCTTACCTTTTTATTAATTTGTAGGATATCTTTATATGGTTTTTTAGTATAAGTCCTTTGTGAGATATATAATTTGCTAATATTTTCCTCTAATTCATAACTTCATTTGTCATTTTTTTGGTGTCTTTGATAATCAGAAGTTCTCATTTTAAATGTCACCTAACATCAGTTTTATGTTTAGTGTATCATAAAAGTCATAAATGGTATTTATGAAATCTTTGCCTTTCCCATGCTCATGGAAATATGCCTCTGTATTATAATATTGAGTCTTAGAATCCATGAGCATGATCTATAACTTCATTTATTTAAGTCTTCTTTAATATATCTCAGTAATGTTCTCTAGGTTTTAGTGTAAAGATTTTCCTCATCTTTTTTTTAGTTTTAAATCCAACTTTGAGCAAATTCCAAGTACCTATATTTCAAGTAGCAAGATATATAAAAAGAGAAAGTTGGAAATATGTGCCCTGAATTCAAAATGCATCGGTACTGTTGTGAGACACAACAGCAGAAAAATAAGACTGAATTTGGTACAGTAGCAATTGTTTGACACCCTCCATGATAAAAGAGAGAGGCAAGCAACCAAACTGGGCTGAAACTGTTAGCAGAGATGCCTCACACAGCATAGGATGTAAGATGTGAGACGGGCTGGAAGGGTGGATGGCATCTGATGTGGAACAGAAGGAAGCATTCCAAAAGGGAAACTGGAGTGAGCTGAAGTCTTGAAGTCAGAATGAACACAGCATGTTAAAGGGCAAAGAGGACACAGTCACTGAAAGTATCTACACTCCGATTTAGAGTAGCGGGAGATAAGATGAAGTCCTGAGCTGAGAGGCCCCATGAACAAAAGAAGGTAGACCTTCAAGTCCATTCTGGTGAGAACGTTGGCATCCTGGCCCCTGGGAGGTAATTCAGCAAGTATTTACCCTTGCCTGACACTAACTGGCAACCATGTGAATATCTTTAATTAAAAACTTTCTGATAAGAAGTCCAATGCTCTTGCACGTGAATCAACTACCTATCCAAGAAAGCCTCTAATCTAGAAAAAAACACTTCTTAGAGAATGCATAATCCACAGAGACTTTCATAATAACCCAGAGATCACTGCCCTGCCAAAAGGCTTAGATCATCCAGCACCTACCACCGAGTGCTTCTGAGAGGGCAGCTATGAAACTAAGTCATGAAAAGTACTCAGTGCACAAACCTAGCAGCAATAGCTGGACTTCCTAGAAATGGGGCGGGACCAGGGTGTTGACATCTTAGATCACTGGTTGAGTTTTTGGTGCCTTTTCCAACCTAACTGAGGCAAAGTTAAAACCAGCAGGCCTAGGACAGCTCCAGGACACATAGGGTCAGGTCCTTAGGCCCCCTGGGAGCTACTGAAATGAGTAAGGCATGGAGTAGCCAGTACTGACTGAGTTCAAATGATAAGATCTCTAAGGGGACATGAGTTTGCATTTTGCCAAGATTTATTCTAATTTTGGAACTCATTTGGAAACTTCTGAACATCATGTTCCAATTTGCCCTGGCAAAACACAGTTCTGCATTGCTTTGTGTTTATTTTATCCTTAAGATCAGAGCATAATTTATTTGTAGCTAGATTTTCATGTTTAGCACAAACCTCAATTTAGATATAAAAACAAGCTGGTGTATTTTTTCTTTCCTGTCCCTAGGGGACAAAGATGTACACAATGGGGAAAGACTCCACTAGAAAAGCATAAATACCAATACAGAAAATTTACACAAACACAAGCACCCAGAGGAGAAATACTTTATAAGGCCTAAAGTATGATGAGTCCTTGAACTTGGCACAGAAAAGTAGACATTAGATCCAGAAAATCCTCAGGACTCTCCTACATTTAGTCAGGATGGCATCTACTCTAGTGCCTCCTTCTTGTAAATTTCTTACCATATTTAAACAAATATTTTGGAATAAATATTGTAATTTTTTGTGGAACTATGTCCTCCAACACTCCAAAACTGTGTCCTCAAACAGGAGGATGTTTTCCCATCAGTGCCCCTTCCTCAACTTTCTCTCATTTCTCATTTACTCTCAAATAAATGTTTTGGTGTTTATTAAAACAAAACCAAATTCTCCTATAGCTAAAGTGTACTGGGGCCTACAATAAAACAAAAATTGAGAAGAGTTGGCAATAAGGTTAATCAGGACTCTTTCAGAAACTCAGCATGAAATAAAACAAAAAAAAGATGACTCATTGGCTCATGTGGCTAAAGGTCTCAGAGAAGGACTCTAATTGGTCCAGGTGAATCGCATGTTCAAGTCTGGACCAATTGCTGTGAATGGATCTGGGTCACATGCCCAAATGGCATGTACTCATGGAAAGTGGTTTTATTTCCAAAAGAAAAAGGGATTATATATAAATAGTCACTTAAATAATATTATAAAGTGGCAAACTTGAGAAAAGCAAATAGAAATGTTTTCACAGTGCCTCAGATCTAGTACATTAGGATTTTGGAGAAAGCATTATTTCTTAAGAAGGACAAAAATGTTTACAAAAGGGGATGCTATTATCATTAGTGGTGCATTAGCGCTGATTACCCATGAGACCTGTTCTAGAAAGTATAGCAACTTTCACTGTGGACATCTTACAGGTATCAAGAAGGCAATACAGCATAATGGCCAAAAGTATGAACTTTGGATTCCACTGACTCAAATTCAAATTCTTGCAGTGCCAATTGTTAGCTTTGGTATTTGAGCAAGTTACTAATCTTCTTTAAGCAAAATTAGTATAATAATAAAATTTATTTATTGGATCATTGCAAGGACTTAATGAAATAATACGCATGATACACATAAAATGCTTGCTGCTAGGTCAGGCACTTAGAGATTACTAAATGTTAACAACAATTATCATTTTCATTACAAACACCATAATTGTTATTAACAAGAGTGCCCAGAAGTTTTGAGGCTAGAGAGTTCTCAGATGGGTGAGAGCAATGATGTTTTATTCTATCATCTTTCTGGGATAAGAAACATCTCAGTATATACATTCTTTTCATTGATATCTAAACCAATTTTTGCCTTAGGTCTCCTTCCATCTTCTATAATTTTTTAAAAGATTTATTTATTTATTTATTTTCAGAGAGAGGAGAAGGGAGAGAGAAAGAGCAATGAATGGTTGCCTCTCACACAGCCCCCGTTGGGGACCTGGCCTGCAACCCAGGCATGTGCCCCAACTGGGAATCGAACCGGGACCCTCTGGTTCCCAACCCGTGCTCAATCCACTGAGCTACACCAGCCGGACATCTTCTATAATTTTTTATCATATCCACTGAGGTATAAAATATTAATATATCTGTATAGAAAAAGCAAGATAATGGTGCCCTTGATACTTGTTTTTATATTTCCAAAAGATACTTCACAGGTAATTGAAGTAAGTCCAAGAAATTGCAGTCTTTAGGAAGTGTCTGTGATGTAGGCAACAAAAGATAACTCCTCAGAGAACCATCAAAATAGCCAACCAACTTGGAACCAATTGGCAAAGTTGAAACTGTGAGGAAGAAACTGTGAGGTCCTCTAGCCAAAACTGGAGTCTTTAAGACTATACTTGTGGACTTCCAGCCAAGATGGAGGCGTAGGTAGACACGCTGTGCCTCCTTGCACAACCAAAAGATGGAAAACAACAATTTAAAAACAAAAAATAACCAGAAATGACAGAAAATCAAACTTTATGGAAGTCTGACAACCAAAGAGTTAAAGACACGTTCATCCAGACCTGTAAGCAGGGTAGAGCCGGGTGCGCAGCAAGACGGCAGTTTGTGAAGCTGGGCATCCAACGTTAAAACAGGCCAGGGGGACCGCAGCTGGTAGACCCAGACCCAGAGCGACCCAGGCCAGTGGAGCAGACAGTCCCGCATTTGCGCACAGATAAACCAGGAGAGGAACTTGAGGAGTGGAGCAGACCCCACAGCCCAGGGGCCCAGCACGGGGAAATAAAACCTCAAACCACCAATTGAAAACACCTGTGGGGATTGGGGCAGCAGTGGGAGGAACTTGCAGCCTCACAGGGGAGTTTGTTGGAGAAACCCACAGAGTCCTAGAACAAGCCTGCCCGTGTGGGAATCAGCAACAAAAGGGCCCAATTTGCTTATGTGTAGCAAGCAGAGCAGGTGCCATTGTGCCCTCCAAGACTCCTTTCCCACAGACAATGTCACAATACAGCAAGGTGGGTTACCCTGCCCTGGTGAACACCAAAGGCTTCGCCCCCTTATACATAACAAGTGCACAGAGAGAAAAAAAAATGGCCCAAATGAAAAAGCAGATCAAAACTCCAGAAAAAATACAACTAAGCCATGAAGAGATAGCCAACCTATCAGATGCACAGTTCAAAACACTGGTAATCAGGATGCTCACAGAAATTGGTTGAATTTGGTTGCAAATTAGATGAAAAAATGAAGGATACAATAAATGAAATGAGGGGAAATGTGCAGGGAACCAATAGGGATGGGAAAGAAACTGGGACTCAAATCAATGGTGTGGACCAGAAGGAAGAAAAAAATATTTGACCAGAAAAGAATGAAGAAATAAGAATTCAAAAAAATGAGGAGAGGCTTAGGAACCTCCGGGACATCTCTAAACGTTCCAACATCCAAATTATAGGGGTGTCAGAAGGAGAAGAGGAAGACCAAGGGATTGAAAACTTATTTGAACAAATCATGAAAGAGAACTTCCCCAATCTGGTGAAGGAAATAGACTTCCAGTAAGTCCAGGAAGCTCAGAGTGTCCCAAAGAAGTTGAATCCAAAGAGGAACACACTAAAGCATATCATAATTACATTACCCAAGATTATAAATAAGGAGAGAATCTCAGAAGCAGCAAGAGAAAAGGAGACAGTCACCTACAAAGGAGTTCCCATAAGACTGTTAGCTGATTTCTCAAAAGAGACCTTTCCAGCAAGAAGGGGCTGGAAAGAAGTTTATCAAGTCATGAAAGGCAAGGACCTACATCAAAGATTATTCTATTCAGCAAAACTTTCATTTAGAATGGAAGGGCAGATTTTAAAGTGCTTCCCAGATAAGGTCAAGTTCAAGGAGTTCATCATCACCCAGCTTTTATTTTATGAAACGTTTAAGGGATTTATATAAGACATGGAGGGTTATTAACAGGGGAGTGGGAGGGAGAGAGGGGGGAGGAAATGTACAGAGAATAAGTAGCATAAATGGTAGGTAGAAAACAGACAGGGAGAGGTTAAGAATAGTATAGGAAACGTAGAAGCCAAAGAACTTATGTGTATGACCCATGGACAAGAACTAAAGGGGGGGAAAGTGGCAGGGCCAGTATGTGGGGCAGAGGGGAATAAAGGGCGGGGGGGGGGATAATGGGACAACTGTAATAGCTTAATCAATAAAATATTTTTAAAAAAGAAAAAAAGACTGTACTTGTACATTCTCATTAACTTTATCATACCTTATTTTTCATAAACCTTTCTGTTTAAGGTTTCAGAAAGGGGGATGTCTTAGCAGAGACTGGTTCCTTCACTTTCATTGCATCCTGTAGATTTAGGACTCAGAATTTTTTCAGCCAAGGAAAAGAGTTTGTGACAGGAAAATAACCTACCATTTGAGTTTGACTTCCACGCTCTACTGAATGTCTATGGCAGCAATTACTCAGGATTCATAGCCTTATTTTTTTAAAAGAAAATGTCTCATTACATTTTTTCTTTCTAATTATGAAAGGCAGATACAATAACACCTTATATTTATATAGAACTTGTCCTTGAAAAGTGCTACAAATAATGTCATTCTCTCTCCCATAAGAATTCCTGGTGGAAGCAGCATGTTTTCCTCACACCACTTTTATAGATTATATAATCTGTCAGAAACAATGTGGAGGCCAGAACCTGGATTTTCTTTGGACTTGAAATGGAGTGTTAGGTTTTCTTTCTATTAGAAAAACAAAATTTCTACACAAAATGGCTTTTATAAATAGTGCTCAAGGTAATTGCCATGGAAAAGAGATCAGTTAAAACTTCTTGTTTTTAACACAATAAAATCATCATTTTCCCATTTTCTTACAAAGCCTCTGGAGCCATAACTCTAATAATGACATAACCCTACCTCTATCAGAGTTTTTGCTCGTAGCAAATAATAAGCAATGCTCTGTGAAAGTCTTTCTGTGTTCTGTGTCACAATGTATTTCTTCCTGTGAGTTGCAGTTTCATTTTAATAAGATATAATTGACATATAATGTTATATTACTTTTATGTGTATAACATAATGATTTCATATTTGTATATGTTCCAAAATGACCATCACATTAAATCTAGTTAACATCATCACCTTTTCTTAGTTACAAAAATTTTTTTTCTTCTGGTGAGAACTTTAAGATCTACTCTTCTAGCAACTTTCAAATATGCAATAAAGTGTCATTAACTCTAGGCCTCACTGTACATTACATCCCCAGGTATTATTTATTTTATAACTGGAGGTTTATGCCTTTGACCCCCTTCACCCATTTCTCCCACCCCTACTCCCTGACTCTGGAAACCACCAATCTGTTCTCTGTATCTTCAAGCTTGGTGTCTTGTTTCTGTTTCGTTTGGTTTTGGTTTCAGATTCCACATATAAGTGAGATCATCAGTATTTGTCTTTCTCTGACTAATTTCACTTAGCATAATGCCCTCAGGGTCTACCCATGTCACAAATGAAAATATTTTATTCTTTTTATGGCTGAATAATATTCTGTTATAATATGGCTGAATAATTTCATATATATCACATTTTATTTATTCATTTATAGACACATTGTTTCCATATCTTAGTCATTGTAAATTATGGGGCAAAGAACATGAGGATGCATGTATCTTTTCAAGTTAGTGTTTTTATTTTCCTTGGATAAATGGCAGTTCTATTTTGAATTTTTTTGAGGAAACTCTATACTTTTTTCCATAGCGGCTACACCAATTTACGTTGTCACTAAAAAGGTTCCCTTTTCTCCACATCCTTGCCAACACTTATTTCTTGTCTTTTTGATAATAGTCATTCTACAGGTGTGAAGTGATATCTCATTGTGGTTTTGATTTACATTTTCTTCATGATTGATGATGTTGTGCACATTTTCATGTACTTGTTGGTTATCTGTATGTATTTTTTGGAAAATATCTATTTAGGTTCTCTTTGCACATTTTAATCAGTTTGTTTTTTTTTTTTTTTTGCTACTGAGTTTTATGGGTTCTTTGTATATTTTGGTTATTAGCCCCTTATCAGATATATGATTTGCAATTATTTTCTCCCATTTGGGATGCAGTCTTTTCATTTTTTTTTTTTATGTTTTCCTTCCCAGGGCAGAAGTTTTCTAATTTGATGTAGTCCCACTTGCTGATTTTTATTTTTATTGATTTTTAGTGTCACATTAAAATAAAATTATCACCAAGATCTATGTCAAGGAGCTTGTGACCTGTATTTTCTTCTAGGGGTTTTATAGTTCAGGTTTTACATTCAGGTCTTTAATCCATTTTGAGTTAATTTTGTGTATGATGTAAGATCATTGTGGTCCAGTATTATTATTTTGCATGTGTCTGTTCAGTTTTCCCAATATCATTTATTGAAGAGACTATATTTTCTCAATTATGTGTCCTTGACTCTATTGTCATAGATTAATTGGCTATATATGCATGTGTTTATATTTGGCTCTCTATTCTGTTTCATTGATCTATGTGTCTGTTTTTATGCCAATACCATATTGTTTAGATTACCATAGCTTTGTAATATTATTTGAAATCAGGGAGTATGATGCCTCTAGCTTTGTTCTTCTTTTTTAAGATTTTTTTTTTTTTTGGCTATTCAGGGTCTATTGTGGTTTCATACAAATATGACGATTATTTATTTTATTTCAGTATAGAATACTATTGAAATTTTTATTGGTATTACATTGAATCTGTAGATTGCTTTGGGTACTATGGACATTTTAACAATATTAATCCTTCCAATTCATGAGCATAAACAATATTTTTATTTATTTTTGTCTTCTTCAGTTGTGTTTTTTTTTTCCCCCATTAATGTCTTGTAGCTTTTAGTGTACAGATCTTTCACATTTTTGGTTAAATTTATTCCTAGGTATTTTATTTTATTTTTATTGTATTTTTTCCATTACCATTTATCCCCCATACCCTTTTCCACCTCAATCTACCACCTTCTCCTCTGCAATTATCACACTGTTGTTCCTGCCCATGAGTTCTTTCTCTTTTTTTCTTTTCTGTTTGATCCCTCCACCCCTCAATCCGCACTCCCAGAGCTGTCAACTTGCTCTCTACCATGAGTCTCTACTTTGCTTGTTAGTTCAGTTTGTTCATTAGATTCTACATATGAGTGAAATCATACAATATTTGTCTTTCTCTGACTGGCTTAATTCACTGAGCATGATGTTCTCCATGTCCATCCATGTTGTTGCAAAGGGTATTTTTTTATGCATTGTAAATGGGGTCATTTTCTTAAGTTCTCTTTCTGATAGTTCATTATTAGTGTATAGAAACACAGTAGATTTTAGTGTATTGATTTTGTATCCTCTAACATTAATGAATTCATTGATTCTTTCAAACAGTTTTTTTGGTGGAGTATTGTATACAATGTAATATTATCTGCAAATAGAGACAGTTTTATTTCTTCTTTTCCAATTTGGATCACTTTTATTTCTTTTTCCTGCTTAATTGCTCTGGCTAGGACTTCCAATACTATGTTGAAAAAAATGGAAAAAGTGGGCATCCTTGTTTTGTTTTTTATCTTAGAGCTGAAAGCTTTCCACTGTTGAGTGTGATGTAGCCTGTCATATATGGCCTTTATTATGTTTTGATATATTCCCTCTGTACATCCATTGTCATAAATGGATGTTGAATTTTGTCAAATGCTTTTGCTGCCTCTATTGAGATGATCATATGATTTCTAGCTTTCATTTTGTTAAGCTGAGGTCTTAAATGTTTGGAAGCTACATATCTAGTCCAACATTCCCTCATTTTTAGATGGGACAAAAATCTAAGACTTAAAGAATTTGAATGACTTATTTCATCACACAGCTAACTAGTGGCATTGAAGAGACAAAAGATTGTGGTTTTTAAGGGTTTTGTTATTTTAGGTTTTGCTTATGGAATTACTATAGTGCTAAACTATTTAAAGTAACAGCTTCCATGATATGTAAGCCCTAATTGTACATCAATGACTTAACACAGTGTCTATTTTTCACTCATGTGACAGTATAGTGTCTATTTTCCTAGTCAGGGGGTGATGACTACACTCCATGCAGTGATTCAGGGACATAGACCTCTTCCATTTTGTGGCTTCATTATCCTCTAGGGTCATGGTTCTCAACCAGAAGTGGTTTTTGCCCCCTGGGGGACATGCAGCAATGTCTAGAAGTATTTTTAACTGTCACTGTTAGGGGCACTACTAGCATCTGGTGTGTAGAGGCCAGGAATGCATACCCATAAGACAGATCCCATAACAAGGACATTTTTGGACTAAAATGTCAACATGTCAAGATTGAGAAACACTGCTCAAGAGACACATTATCTTCTGCACCCAGCCATTAAACAGGAAAGAGGAAGAATAGATAAGATATAACAACTTTGTAAAAGACTTGACCTGAAAACATTAGTCCCATGTTTGTGACTAGTGGGGCTAAGAAATGAGTCCTCATGGGCAGCTGCTTCCAGCAGCAACAAATTTTTGGGTAGATGAGAATTTTTAGTGAAGAATTAGTTAACATGTCATAGGTGATAATGGCATGACGTGAACTTTGCATTTGCCTGGCCACTCACAAAACTGTTGAAAGATCAATGCAAGCCAACAAAACCAATAATATATAAACTAAGCCCTGACCTCCTCCTTGGGTTCCAGATCTTCTGCCCAGAGTCCTACTCAACATACCACTAGGTATGACAAACAACACAGCCGAATAGAATTTTGATCTCTCATCAAAATTTTACTTCCCTTTCATCTTTCCTAGCTGAGCAAATGAGGACACCCATTCTCATCCTCCACTTTCCTACATCTTCATCCAATTGTTCAGCAAATCTTCTTAGCAATATCTCCAAAATGTACACCCGCAAGTGTTATGATGGATCATATTTTCTAGCCTGAAATAACCTTAGCCACAATAACCTTCTAACTGGCCTCTCTGCTACTTCTCTAATCCCACTACAGCCTATTCACTCACAGTAACCAAAGTGGTCCTGTTAAACTGTAAAGATGATTTCTGTACATCTGACGCCAGTTCACTCTCCTGGGTACTTGAAGCATGCCCCATTGAGGATCATGTGAGACCCATTTACTTCACCTCGTTGTCCCTGTGGGGACTACAGACCCCTTTCCTCACTCTCATAGTTTCCTGAACTATCTACTGGCACTGATTCGGTGGTCTTTACATTCTCCATGATCACCTTCCAGGTATGTGGGATAGTATTGTGAAACAGAGCATTAATTTGTCTAAATAGGGAAGCTCATTAGTCTAAATCTATGATTCTCACCGTAGTCTGCAAAGTCCATCCCTGTTTGGCCAGGGCCCTCCAATCTCATCACCTGCCTTTCTCCATCTCTTCACTTCATGCAAACACATGGATGTGCCCTCCGTTCCTATAGGGTCCAGCTCCTCTTGGTCTCGGGGACTTTGTATTGGCATTCCTTTCTCTTTGGATCATTCTGGATAGAGTATTCTTGGATGTAGGTCCTGCCTTTCATGACTTGGAATACTTCTCTCCAGCCCCTTCTTGCCTGCAAGGTCTCTTTTGAGAAATCAGCTGACAGTCTTATGGGAATTCCTTTGTAGGTAACTGTCTCCTTTTCTCTTGCTGCTTCTAGGATTCTCTCCTTATTTTTAATCTTGGGTAATGTAGTTACGATGTGTCTTGGTGTGTTCCTCTTTGGGTCCAACCTCTTTGGGACTCTCTGAGCTTCCTGGACTTCCCGAAAGTCTATTTCCTTCACCAGCTTGGGGAAGTTCTCCTTCATTATTTGTTCAAATAAGTTTTCAATCCCCTGTTCTTCCTCTTCTCCTTCTGGCATCCTTATGACACGGATGTTGGGACATTTAAGGATATCCTGGAGGTTCCTGAACCTCTCCTCAGTTTTTTGAATTCTTGTTTCTTCATTCTTTTCTGGTTGGGTGTTTTTTCCTTTCTGCTGGTCCACTCTGTTGATTTGATTCCCAATTTCCTTCTCATCCCTTCTCATTTGTTCAAGTAATTGCGACAATTTTTCTTCAAATTCTGTGAGCATCCTGATTACCAGTGTTTTAAACTGTGCATCTGATAGATTGGCTATCTCTTGGTCGCTTAGTTGTGTTTTTTCTGGAACTTTGATCTGAGCCTTTTTTTTTTTCCTCAGTGCGCCTGTTACTTTAAGGGGGGCAGAGCCTTGGGTGTTCACCTGGGCGAGGAAAACTCACATCGTTGTGTTGCGACGCAGCCTGTTGGGGCGGGTCCTGAGAGAACAATGGTGCCTACTCCGCTCTCCGTACCCACACTGTTACCCACAAGCAAGTTGCGCTCTTCTGCTCTGGCTCTGGGGTGAGTGGACAGGCCTTCACAGTTCCGAGTCCCTGTGGGTCTCCCCAGCGAACTCTCTTGTGAAGCCGGGAGTTCCTCCCACTGCCGCCTCACCCCCCACAGCTGTTTTCAATCGGTGGTTTGAGGCTTTATTTCCCCGAGTTGATGGATTCCACTCCCTGCTTTTTTCTCCCTGTTTGTCTGCATGTGAATGAGGACCCACCCAGTCCACCAGTCTCAGCCCCGCTGGGTCCAGGTGGGCTGGGCGCTGGCCACATTTTGGTCAGGCACGCTCGCATGGGTCTCTCCAGGCAGCTGCAGCGTTGCTGGTACCGTTCCACAAACCATGGTCTTGCCTAACTCTCTCTGCCCTGTATGCTGCGTGCTCCCCGCCCAGTTCCCTGTGCGCTCTCTGCCTCGTTCTCTGCATGCTCTGTGCCATGCTCCGCCCCGCTTTGTCGGGCTTCCTCTCAGTTTGATTTTCTGTCAGATCTGGCAGTTTTTGTTTATTTAAATTGCTGTTTTTCCTTGTTTGGTTGTGTGAGGAGGCACGCCATGTCTACTCACGCCTCCATTTTGCCTGAAGTCCAAAACGTGTTTTCTTATCCAGAAGAAGAGCTAACCACAGAGGCCTCCTAAAAACACAAGAGAATTTTCAGATTTAGCAAAGGATTTTCTCCATAGCCAGCAGATCAGTGTCATGATTGGTGAGTCACCTTGGAAACCTTTGTGGATCTACTTACAAGTGACTTCTGACCTGCTCTCCTTCCAGGCTACACACAGAATTGCCATTGCTGGGGGAAGAGTTGGAGATATACTAAGGAAAATTCTTTTGTTGGTACTTCTATCCCCATTCCCTACCTTATCTCTATTCCCTTTTTCTCTGGCATATGCAGGCTGTCCTCTTACCTTTGCTAACTGTACAGACGACTCTGTACTTCTGAAAAATGTCATGGTCCAAAATCCAGATCTCTAGCCTAAAGCATCCATGGAAGTTTCCCATGGCAGCCATCTGCCTTCTTTTGTGCCCACAACAGGCTGAGACAGTCTTGACTCATGCATGGCTGGCAGTAGCCTCAACTTTGATGTCCTCCTTCCTCACTCTTCATTGTCTTTTACAGATTAATTTTTCCATTTCTTCAATTAACAGCTATTTATTGAACACTGAACTGGGCTTTCAAAAGAATACAAGCAGAGGCAAATTTACTGTAATGTTAATGAAGTTTAAGCTACAGGGCCTTGCTCACATGAGTTTTGTTAAATTTGCAAAAGTAAAACATTTTAACTGAAATCAGTTAAGACTATCGCTTCTGCTGTAAATTCCCCTTTACCACACTCAGCTTGTGAGGGGTTGCCTGAGAGTACTGCAGCACATTGGGGATTCTGCTGAGGTGAAGGCAAGTTAAAGATATATTTGGTTTGGGTTTATTTTTAAATGGTTCACATTCACCTCTGAATAAATAGTTAGGTTATTGCTATCCACCGTGGTGCAGGAAATGCTTCTAGAAATACTGCTAGAACCCGCTATGCCCACTCAGCCAGTACCATGATAGGAAGTCATACATCCAGATGCCATACCAAGGCATAAATGTGCTGTGCAAAGTCAAAGTCTCGCCCTGAAGGTATATGAGACATGGAGGGTCACCAAGATTTGGGATTATGGAGGCAGAAGCTGGTCAGTGGGAATTCCTCCAATCATCACGCATGTAAAATTGTGAATAGAGATTTCAATTCTCATGGATATCTAGTCAAAAAGAAAGTTCTCCCTGGCGGGTGTAGCTCAGTGGATAGAGCGTGGGCTGGGAACTAGAGGGTCCCGGTTCGATTCCCCGTCAGGGCACATGCCTGGGTTGCGGGCCAGGTCCCCAGTGAGGGCCATGTGAGAGGCAACCATACACTGCTGTTTCTCTCTCTCTGTCTCCCTCCCTTCCCCTCTCTGTAAAATAAATAAATAAAATCTTTAAAAAAAAAAAAAAAAGAAAGTTCTCTCTGTGTCTGCAGGGTATAAGCTTACACTAATACTATAAATTACACATATGTTCCCATGTGAGTCACATGTTTATGCATCCTAACTATTTAAAACTTAAAAATAATTGATTAACCATGTTAGAGGAAAAACTGAATTATCCTTCTATTTCTTTTTTATTAAATTATTGTTATATAAAGAGGTGATCAAACAGTATGTAGCCAAAAATGTGTGGGAAAACAGTATCATAGAGGTATGTCAGACAGTTCGTTAATAAAGATAGTAAGTTATTTTTTCTGGATATTGTGATGTTTGTGGCATTAGCATTTAAAATTTTTCAATTTATTTTTATTTCTATCCTTATTGTGCATAAATATTTAATTTTCTTACATGGGGCCCCCATAATTGTTAAGCTTTGGGCCCTAGGAAATTGGATCAGCTCTGGATACAGTTACCGATGATGTGCTTCTGGTTACTAAGGAGCTTATGACAAAAATTAAATGAGTCCTGTGTAGAAAAAAGCATAGAAAAAAGGGTGAAGAAATGATCAAAACACATTTGACAACTCCTCCTACCAATCCCCCATTCTTCTCATCTCTTCTAGAAACAATCTCCAACAAATTGGACTCTTGACAATTATGCTCTTGAAGGAAATGAAGGGGTTAAATAGTGATGAGTTATACATCAAATCTGGCAACTCTCCTCTTTCCCCTCTGCCATCATGGTGATAAGGAAAGCCAGCAGGCATGATAGGGCTAAGCATGACCCTTGACTAAAGCATAGAAAGGACAGCTGACCCATCATAAGATGGGACCACTGATCTTCTTGGGTTGGTCACTCTGAAGACCAACGACAGCAGGTAGGGAGCTAGGGGACCCTGACTGCAGTCAGTGTGTCATGAATGAATGTTCTCTCCGGAAGCTCGCATCTTTTCCTCCTTCCCTGCTCAGACTACAGCGATTATTCAATTGGTTTTCATTCATTCAGTGAAACTTTGACTTGCGTGAGCCGACTTACACCAGAATTTGAACTACTAATTAAGTACCATGCTGTCTATCCCTACCCTTCAATTCTACAGAGTTGTTCATAAAAGATCCATCAAATGGAGCCAGGTCACCAAATGACTACCAACTGTGGTTACCATCACATAAGACAAATGAACCACATCATGGTTTTCCAACAAAAATTAACCAGAAATATAAAGGAGTTAGAAACAGAATAGCATGTGAAGCAGCCAGCAATTATTTACTGTAGAATAGGTGACCTTTTCATTGAAGGTAACAGGTATAATTAAACAGCCTCCTGCAGAGTGGGTGTTGAAACTGAAATTCTCTGGGCCTGACTCATGGCTTTCCACCTGGTTCCTGACTCCTCCCGTCCTGGTGTGGAGAGCAGTTTGCCTCTCAAAACAAACTCTGGGAAATCCGGCCTCAGGCTTGCCTTGGAACTTGTTACCAGTGTCTTCCTTTGTTATTAAAAGTTTGTTTGTGTGCTGGGCAGGCGGACGTTTGCAAGCAGGTACTTGAACTGGGTGGAAGAAAAGCCTTAGGGATCAAATAGCATCCTGGACCCATTGTCAAGGCTAAAGGGAGGGACAGAGGCTAATCACAGAAAGTGGCTGCAGCTGCACTCCAAAGCTGTCATTATTGTCTTGCTGTAGCCCCTGGAATCTTGTTTATTTCCTGTTTCAAACTTCTGGAGGTGTACCACCCAGTACAATTATTAAGGGCAATAACATTACAGTGAGGTGAGCTGACCTTTTGTTTTGTGTTTCATTTGGGCTGAACCGCCTTCAATATTATAAAGTCCATAGCAAGACTGGCTTTGCAAATGCCCTTTTATTTGTAGATAGCTTCCGATTGCTGCCTCAGGGACTCCCCTGCCATCACGTCTCCTCACTCCTGAGATTCCCCACTCCTGAAATGAAAGACTTAAAGATGATCAAGTTAATGAAACTTAATTCTAACTCAATGTTTCTTAAGCCTCAAATCCTCTGAATTTGATGGGAGAGAAGAAAGTAAAACTGGATAGTGTAAAAAAATTGCAGTTAAAGCCAAGATTTTTGAAGGGAATTCTGCACAGGGCTAGGTTTTGAGTGTCTTTGGCCTCCCAGAGCCAAAGTCTTTGCTCTCACCGACCCCATTGCTCTTTGAGCACCAGGCATGGGAACAGTCTCCATCCTCCCGGGGTGCAGAAGAGTGTACCAGAGTCCCAGGAGATGGGTCCTTGGGTCTGAGAGCCAAAGGAGAGTGGAGGTGTTGGTGCACATGATAATCAGCATGTGGCTCTTTGTGGTGACCCGAGAACAAGCCAAAAAAGAGGAAGGAGGGAAGAAACCAAAAGTTCTGAGAAACATTCCCAGGAGATCAGGCTGGGGAAATCCAGGGAGGGCCTCAAACCCCGGCTTTCTTGTCCTGCCCCTCCCTTTGCCAGAGAGGCAGGCTTTAGACTGGGGCCATTTTTCGAACCACATGTAAGAATGAAATTCTACTATGGTCAGGCCCTGCTAAATTTATTTTGAGAAATTCAGAGACTGGAACAGGAGAAAACTGAAATTCTAGCATCCTTTATTATGCACACATAAACACAAAGAAACTGCTTTATGAAGATATAAGGCCAAATGAATTAATATAGCATGATTAAAACAGTAACTGACCCATGGCAGATGCTATAGAAGTACAGTTTGACTCCCTGCTTTAGCTATAAACAATTATTATTAGTAGAAGTGTTGTATCTTGATTTTGAAAGGGTTTATTTGAACATAAACAAGTAAGTAAGGAAATCACAAGCCATATTCTTGCTTCTCAGTTACCACACATGAGTAGGCAAAGCAATGAACTAAAGGTGACCCAAACCTGAGGTTAAACCAAAGTGGGCAGCTACAGTCAGCTCAGTGAAGGCATGCTGCAGATAGGAATAAGCCTGGTTGGCTGCTTGCATAGGAAGGTAGCTATTTGTCTAATTCCCCGCCATGGGTGCTTCAGAAGGAGAGAGCTGGAGAGTTCTCAGATTCACATCTGAATCCCTCACCTGTGAATCACCTAGCTGTGAAAATTACCTCGTACCTCTGAGCCACTATTTCCTCTTTTACAAATGGATATAATGAAACCACCTTCTAAAGAAGAGATGACAGTGTCTGTGTGCTCATCAGCTGGCTCCCGCTTCTCACAATGTTGGAAAGGTTCTGTTAACTTGAGTTTAAAATGGAGCAAAAGACATTAGGACAGAAAGGCAAAATCCACAGCATGGAATGACACCCAACCAATCTACTCAGTTACTGTGAGCACACGTATATTCACACCTAACTATAATAATATCCACACCTAAATAACATCCACACCTAACTGGAGAGTAGATGATTCTGGTGCTTTTAGATCCCTTCTAAGTAAGGGATCTCAGCAGAACTTTATCTAGGTGTGCTTAACCTAAAGGAGCACCTGTTCTGGCCCTTTGAGGTCCCATTTCTACCTTCATCACTTCGCTCCCTGTGGTCTCTGTGTTTTCCCTGTGCACCGCCCCAGGATCTGGAGCCTGCTGGTCTGCGTGGGACCATCCCTCCCATCTATAATAAGTTTCCAATTGCAACCAATTTTTTAATGTTATATCTTTATTTGTTTAAAATATTTAATAATATTAACATGTATTGATTATTTTATAATTATAAAAATAATATATACTTACAAAATATAGATTCACAATAAAAAAATTATCCCTTCACCTCAAAGTACCCACTGTCTGTCTTGTCTGTTTGTTTGTTTTTTGACTGAAGTGTTATTTATTTACTTTCATCAATTTTTTGTAACAGTTTTATTTCACAATTTTTTGTAACAGGAATATATTGGGTTGCCCAAAAAGTTTTAGTTTTTTCCATACGAAGGCTCTGGTAATACACACTTGTCTTTAACTTCATTCAAAACAACTTTGTTAGATTGTATTGTGACAGCTGTCATATCAGCATGCATTTAAAAAAACCAAAATTGGTGTATTTTTGTGCATTTTAATATTGAAAATGAAAGAAAATATACAACATTTTTGGCCTATTATGCTTTAATATTTCAAGAAAAGTAAAAACACAACTGAATGCAAAAAAAGATTTGTGCAAGTATGTGGAGCAGGTGCTGTAATTGAATGTGTCAACAGTGGTTGGTGAAGTTTCTTGGTACTATTGACATCTTGGCCAAAAAATTATTTGCTGTGGGGCTGCCTTATGCATTGAAGATGTTTAGCAGCACCCCTGGTCTCTTATTCACTAGAAGCCACTAGCGGGAGATAGCCAACATACTCAAAATATCCAAATCACTAAAGTTATTGGTGAAAATGAAAAATGTGTCTTTCATTTTTATGGAAAAAACTAAATAGACTTCTTGGCCAATTTAATAGTTCACATATCATATGAGGTCTGTCTGGAAAAAGTCCAACCATTGTTAATATAATGAGAATGGTTTGTGCAACATCAATGTAACCTGGCAGCCAAGGAGAGTGGACTGGAATGCACATGCGTGAACAACGATGACTTCACTGTACTAGTCATGGGGGTGGTAGACACCATTGACTGAGCATGTGTAAGACAATCATATACTTTACAAAACAAAACAAAACATTAACTCTCACCCTGGCTGGTGTGGCTCAGTTGGTTGGAAGATCGTCCTGTAAACTAAAGGTTGCTGTTTGATTCCCGATTGGGGCATGGGCTTCTGCAACTCCTGGTCTGGATGCGTACAGGAAGCAACCAACCCACACTTCTCTCCCACATCAATGTATCTCTCTCTCCCTTCCTCTCTCTTTAAAAAGCAATGAAAAAAATGCTCTCAGATGAAGATTTTTTTTAAATATATTTTATTGATTATGCTATTACAGTTGTCCCATTTTTTTCTCCCCTTTATTCCTCTCCACCCTACACCCCTCCTCCCACTAGCAATCCCCCACCTTAGTTCATGCCCATGGGTTGCATATGTAAGTTCTTTGACTTCTCCATTTCCCATACTATTCTTAACCTCCCCCTGTCTGTTTTGTACCTACAATTTATGTTTCCTATTCCCTGTACCTTCTCCCCCATCTTCCCCTCCTCCCCACTGTTAACCCTCCATGTGATCTCCATTTCTGTGATTCTGTTCCTGTTCTAGTTGTTTGCTTAGTTTGTTTCTTTTTTAGGCTCGGTTGTTGATTGTTGTGAGTTTGTTGTCATTTTACTGTTCATATTTTTTATCTTTTTCTTAGATAAGTCCCTTTAACATTTCTTATAATAAGGGCTTGGTGAACTCCTTGAACTTTACCTTATCTGGGTAGCACTTTACCTGTCCTTCCATTCTAAATGATAGTTTTGCTAGATAGACTAATCTTAGATGGAAGTCCTTGCCTTTCATGACTTGGAATACTTCTTTCCAATCCCTTCTTGCCTGCAAGCTTCCTTTTGAGAAATCAGGTGACAGTCTTATGGGCACTCCTTTGCAGGTGATTGTCTCCTTTAGTCTTGCTGTTTTTAAGATTCTCCCCTTATCTTTAATCTTGGGTAATGTAATTACAATGTGCCTTGGTGTGTGCTTCCCTGGGTCCAACTTTGTGGGACTGTCTGAGCTTCCTGGATATCCTGGAAGTCTGTTTACTTTGCCAGGTTGGGGAAATACTATTTTATTATGTTTTCAAATAAGTTTTCAATTTCTTGCTCTTGTTCTTCTCTTTCTGGCACCCCTATGATTTGGATGCTGGAATGTTTAAAGTTGTACCAGAGGTTCCTAAGCTTCTCCTCATCTTAGAGATTTAATTTACCTCCAAAGGACCAGCCTGGCATATTATCCTACGTTGGCAACAGAACCAACATAATTTCATTTTTACACTTTAAAATTCTACTCTTTAGAACTACTTAAATGTTAAATTTGGACAGCACACAAAGACCCATTTTCACTTTGCTCTCAGAAGTAGAAACTGGAAGAAGTCAATAAGTTTTTAATGTATTGAGCATTATTAAAGTTGCTTTGTAAATAAGCTACCACTGGGACCATGATGTTTGGGATAAAATCCCAGACCAGAATGTAACAATGTAAAAAAAGGGACAACCCACTCAGTTGTATTATAACTGGCCTAGCATGAGGTGGTGGGAGTGATCCATGGAAGAGAGAGACCCTGTGCTCAGCAGATGGGAGCACTCCGTCATCAGGAAGAAGTACATATTGCACAAGGAGGTTGATTTTCCAGATTCTGCATTAGTCTTGTCATCTCCCATGAGATTATACAATTAGCTTTGTTTTGATTCTGTACTCCCAGAGAAACCTTCCAATTCTGACTTCAGTCACCCCAGACACCTTACCACCCAAAAGGATGCCCTGGATAATAAATATTTCAGTTAATGGAATGGTAGTGCCTGCCATTGTGTAGGGATACACCTGTTTTGTGATGTATAAATCAATTATCTGTGAGTTTAGCACAGTTTAGTCCCTCCAGGTCCAGTAAGTTCCAGGTAGACTTGAAAAATAGAGGTTCTTTATCTAAAAGCTGAGAACAAACTCTAAATCAATGTTTTTGTCTCAATGTTGTGTCTCAATTTATTCTTCTGTAAAGCAGGGGAAATAATAGTGCCTGCTTAGCATGGGTGTTTGGAGGATTTATGATTTAATAGATGTACATTTTTTAATAAAATGACTTGACATACATGAGTATTCAGAATGGTGCCTATTATTTACAGTGATCCCACAAGTCACTACCCTGCTAGAGTACCTTGCTAGGAGTAGCCAACTGATGTCATAGACTTTCTTATAAGGCCCTCAAAGTACTTACCTCTTCTAGCCACTTCACTCTGAGAAGAGATGAAGCTTTTAGAGGTGCCAAATAAAAGCTACACTCAGGGCAGCTTCATGGTGCGCAACCTGTATACTTACATAGGACTTGCACTTAGTTTAATACTTATCTCTTGCCATCTTGAAATTCTTAATATTTTTAAAAGGGGCTCCACACTTTTATTTTGCACTGGGCCTTAAAAAATTTGTAACCAATCCTAGCTCCACGTAACCAATGACTAGTAAGTGGCTTTAGGTAAGTAAGCCATTCCCTTTCCAAGTGCTTCTGTCTTAGTTCTCTGGATGTCAATAGAAACAACGATGAAAGAGGTAGAACTAATACAGCCGCAGATCCAGCCTTGCCAATGAGCAAAATGGAAGCTTTTGAACATACAGTAACATGCCCAGAATATAAGCAATAAGTTTGACCTCAGGACTCTCAGTAGACTCAAGAAAAACTAAAAGAAACTCTGGATGTGCTTCCCATCCCCACTGTTCTTCAACTGCACTCAGTAATTCATAGTGAAATGATTCGAGTTATTCTAAGATGCAGAGAAACCACTCTGACTTTCAGCACAGAAAGGGCAACAGAGCAGTTGGCCACTGATGGGAAACTGAGGGCTCAAGGCCATTCTGGTGGGGACCTCACCATGGAGACTATTGTAGGGGAGTGGAAAGTGAATGCTTCAGACCAGCAGCTGATGTCAGGTAGTCTCACTTCTGTCAACCACAGGAGCAATAGATTTGGCTCCCAGGACTGTCCCCTAGTGAACAGCTATCCTGTCCTATCTGCCTGACTGTCCCTACAAGAAAACCCCAGGAACTGCCTACTTGGATACGATTTCTACTAAATTCAGTAATGGGAGTTAGAGGCAGAGTGTTTTGAGGCTGCTATGGTAAATTGTTCTTCCTTTGAGTTTCTGACATGGAGTGGCCCAAAGAAGAATGGAGTCTACAAATACTCATTGTCCACAGAGCTATATACTTTGTTCATCCAGTGTGTCTGACTTGGACACTGGAAGACAGGACTTGGTGGCCTTCAAATACCTTCTCCATTCTCAGGTCAGCTGCTATCATCTTCTTGTTCTCAAATCCATCCATGGCACTGAGGTGACCATGTGATTTGCCAATGGTTACCAGCAGCACAGATGTGTGGACAAGCTTTTGAAATGCTGCCTCAAATTCCTTTGTAGAGGAATACATCTAAACGCCCCCATTCTCAATAATTCAGTTCCTCCGAACACTTTGGCCTACTTTGTTCCGATTTTGGTATCTAGAAATGCAGTGCAAGACATTTCTAAGCTGGGAATCTGCCATCCTCTTGAAGGGCACAGCAGCAAGCCCAAAGGGGGGGAAAAATCAAGGCTGCAGGGAAATCAAAGACTAAAAAAAACGTTTGTTTATTGCCAGCTCTCCCCACAGCCACTTACATAAAAGTTTGTGCTGAGACGGGCTGTTCTGCCTAGACTCAGGATCAAGAGTTATGCTCTTTAGGCTGAGGACAGAAACAATGTAGGAACCACAGGGCTATGGCCCATGATGCAGACCAGGAAAGAAAACCGAGTGGCAGGTAGCGATTAGCGCTCTCACAATAGTATGATGGTTTCCTGGGGTGTTGTTCATCTTTTGGGTAGTGGGGAAAGTCTGCAGGAGGAGAAAAGCTCTGGGAGCAAGACACGGCTAAAGAATGGCTCCTTGTCTTCCCAGTTTGGAGATAAAACAATGCCCACACAGTGTGTGGGGCTGAGGGGCAGAGTCAAAAGTTCAGGTATCTTCTGGCCTTTCAGATCCATCCATCCTGACTTTCTAAAAGCTACAAAAACACTATATCCAAATCTGGAAGCATTTAAAAAGTTTGGACAAAGTTGTATACATTTCATTTAACTGTTTACTGGGAAAAAAAGAAAGAAAAAATATATATTAAGCCTTTTCTTCACAAAACGAACATGAAAAACTAACTCCACCAGAAAAAGAAAAAGGAAAAGCCTTAGACAGATTATGTTTAAGAGTCAACGAGATAATGTGCCTCCCGCAGTGACACTGAGTAGCAGATGTGACAGCAGAGAGGTGGACTGCAATCCAGCTTGTGCAGCAGCCATGAGGCCATCTCAAGGACTCTCCACAGCCTCCCTGAAGGAGAGGCCACCGCCTCTTTGTGTAGACTGTTCCAGGCTTTAAATGAATACCATAAAAACAGTTTTATGAATATCATAAAAACAAACTAGAAGTTAAAACATAAAAAAAATATTTTAACTTCTAGTTTGTGTGCTCATTCAGCTTTGTTCCTTCCTCAACAGCCATCATGAGTAATTGTCCATTTACTTTGCTGCTCACCATTCATACCTGGGTGTGCATTTTCTAACACCAGACACACCTAACTCTTACATCTGTCATCACAAATAAAGTTTCTGCTTATTGCTTTGGAATGACAAGTTGAAACTAGCACAGTCTCACACATATAGGAGATATTCAATCAGTATTTATTGATGGAGCGATCTTGCTCTCTCTCTCTCTCTTACTGCTTTTCTCACTTCCCAATCCTTATTCTATTTTTCTTTCTTTCTTCTTCTTTGGCTACCAAAACACTGGGCTTAGCAGTCCTGAGTATTGTCTAAACTTCTGGTTTTAACAAACAAGTAGCACCATGACCATACAATAGAAGGACACTCACTTTGGGACCCCAAGGTTGGCCTGAATCTGTGTGAGTTTGGAGTCATAATTTATTTTAACCAAGGTGAGGTCTAAAACGAGCAAAGGTAGCTGGACCCTATGAATCCCCTATGGGACCTGTCTCACAGGACCTCACACAGAAGAACCTTTTATTTCTCATCTGTGTGATTTCCCATCCTTTCTTCCTTCTGATTCTTCCCTCCACCATCATGGACAGGTTGGACTCTGAGACTAGTATTTTCTGATCTTTAGTTCCCTTTTTGTAGTGTCTAGAAAACAGGAAAATTAAGAAAGTCCATGAATTATTCAGGATCCATGGGTTACAAAAGGAAGAAATACATCTTATACAGCTTAGCTTAATCATAAAAAGGGATGTTGGACTGAGGGATGCCCTCAGCACTCTCTCGCTCTTCCCTCCTTTTCATGCTTGCCTGATGCCGTTTCCCCAGACCACCTCCTCTGTGACGTGGGGACATGGCCGTGGCAAAGCTCACCTCCTCATAGCTTCTGATCTCATACCCTGAGGTATAATGCTGATTGGCCCCTTCACTATAGCTAAGCATGTGAGGTATGTGATTAGCTCTCCTGGGCCATGTGTCCATGAGGCCAGGAGGACAGGATCTGTTTTACTAAAAGAAGTGGGAGTAGGGGCTCAAGGCAGATTAAACAACAGTCACCACAGTACCTGAGGAAAATAGAGCTCTGTGAAGCGACTGAGTCTACTGGCAGATGACTCCTTTTTTTGGATCTTCCTCCATATTTTCACAGCCTCATAAACGAGGGTTAAATACTACATGTAGTCTAAGGGATCTCAGACCCTCCACATGAAGATATAACAACAGTCAACATTTTAACATCCAGGCAGAGAAAAGCTCAGGAGGAATAGTTCACCTGATTTTCCTACCAGTGCCAGGAATTAATTAAAGGTGAAATTTGGGATTCACAGAAAATTATAGACTGAGAGAACTGAGGAAGATCTAAGGGAATCTAAGTGATTTCCAATGTATGGCCAGAGCTCCACAGAGAAGGACAACGACGGTGATCAAAGGCCTTGTGGAGGGTCTTGCATCAGGTGTGAGGCCAGACAAGGAAATTCTTAAGGTTCTTCAGATTCTGAGAGGCCTGAGTCTGTAAAACCCTCCCAACCTGGAATTGTCCAGGACAGTCTCTCGCTCCCCCACTCTCATTAACTGATTTTAATAACCAATAAGCCTACTTCAAGGCAAACTCTTAAAGTAGCAAACACTTGGGTTTCATGTAGATAACTCATATAAACGTCCCCCACCCTGGCAAATTAAGCTCACAACATTTAAGCCTGGGCATTCCCAGGCCCTCAGAAACTAGACAAGTTTTCCCTTGAACCTCATCCTATTTTAACTAACATTTGTGAACCAACTTTTCTATAAATTTTGGCATTTCTGTTTCTTTCCTTTGTGTCTTGGTTGTGTTCATCAGATCACAGCTCAAAAGAGAAGCCTGAATACAGAGATCTAGAACATCTTCAGACTAACCTCCGCTGGTCACAAAGGAATTAGAGAAATCAAGAAAGTAAGTGAGAAAATTGGCCTTTGTTCTCATTTTCCTACTCCTTAATGATCCCACCAAAGGTGTTCACATCCCAATGTCTAAAACCTGTGAATAGGTTGTTACATGGCAAAGGGGACTTAAGGTTGCTCTTAAGCTGACCTTAAGATAGGAAGATCATTCAGGTGAACCCAATGTAATTACAAGTGTCCTTAAAAGTAGAAGAGGGAGGCTAGAAAGGAGTGGAATGATGCAATGTGAGAAGGACCCCACACACCATTGCTGGCTTGGAAGATGGAGGAAGGGAGCCATGAGTCAAAGAATGTGGGCAGCCTCTAAAAACCAGAAAGCAAGAGGACGCATTGTCTTCTGAAGCCTCCTTATAGGAATAAAGCTCTGAAAACCCTTGAATTTTAACCCCATTAGATCTCTGTTTGACTTCTGACCTATCAAATGGCAATATAATAAATTTGTGTTGTCTAAGCCACTGAATTTGCAATTATTTGTTACAGCCACGCTAAGAAGCTAATACATTTCCTATTTCTTTCATGTCTGTCCTGAAATGTCAAGTTCTTTGGAATTCCCATTGTTGGACTATATATAGACAGGATAGTTTTGTGGACAAGGAGAACAGATTCAACTCAGCTATGATTCCACCTTGTGGTTTTTGGTAAATCCATTTTTCTTGCCCTCAGTTTCCACATCTGTAAAATTAGGAAGTTTTATTAAATAATTACAAAAGCCTTTCTCCCTTTAAGTTCAGAGAGTCAATATCTTCACCCTTTTTTAATTATATAAAAGGCCCTGGAAACACTGGCCAACACCTGAGCTGACCTCTCTCCCCACCCACCTTCTCCTCCCTGCTCACAGCAGAGCTTTGAATGGAGAGAGAAGGTCCACTTGGCTCTCTCAGGTCATATCCATAGTGAACAAGGGCAGAAGCGGTCGTGGTAGGCACGGCAGCTGCCCAGTTTGAGATCTGTACTCAGCCAGAAATATCTAGTGCCAAGTAAGTACTGTGGGGGCTGATGTGCCCCACAAGTGGCCACAGAAGTCCCTCTAAAGGAGGGGAGACTGTGTTATTTTCAAAGGACAGCTGGGCTTTGGATAAGGATATTCTATGCATCAGTAATGTGAGAGCAAAGGCCCAGATTGGGATGAGCATGGCAAATAGACCAGGCTGATAGAATAGCAGGTTTTGTAGTGGACATAAAGTCAGAAAGCCATGTTAAAATTCCAGGACAAGAACATGAAGAGTGAATGACTTTCTTTAGACTCTATTGCATTTATTGCCACATTGTATGCACAAAGCTTAGTATAGTGCTAGGCACGTAATAGGTGCTCAATACAATAAGTACTCAATACTTGTTGAATGAATGAAGGAATGAATGAACAAGACATCAATTTTTTTTGAGAAAGACATTGCTAAGATGTCTACATTCCTAAGATGAATGAAAAGAAGATAAGTAGTACCTCAATATGCAAAACAGATTGGAAGTGGGCAGCGAGGGAATGTCTTAGAATGCCAAGAGAATGACACTTGACTCTGCCAAACCGATGGAGACATAAGAGTCAAGCTGGGCAGTGTGAAGGGAAGAGACCCATGTGCCATTTAAGACTTTCCCTAAAGCACTCCAGCTGGGAGGATGTCATTTTCATTCATGCAAATCTCCAAGGAAGGAAACCCACCACCTCGTGAATGAAAGCAAGGCAATGTCCCAGAAAGGACCACGTACACTAACAACTCCTCAGGCAGCAGTTTAAGCCTCTCTACCCCCATCACATTTTCAGTGGAAATGACCACTAACTTCTGCACAATTATTTTCCCTTTAATCAAGCTGGTTCTCTGTTCATCCTTGCCTCCCCTAAACTCAGCAACTCCAATTTCCCTAACTGCTTTCAGAGGTCCATTCACCAAGTCTTCTAATTATTTATATTTTTCTCCTCTAATTCCTCTCCAAATGCCTTCTCCCTTAAGTCATTTACCTGAATCAGAAGACCAGTTTTGCTCAAGCCACACTCATCTTATGCACCAGCTTCTTCTTTAAGTAGTTGGCAAGGAACATAGCTCTTTGCGTCAGGAGGGAGACCTGGCCTTGTTGGAGTATCACACTTATGTTTCAAGTCCGGCCAACCAGACTTGCCTAAAAGAGCGCCCACAGAAATCAGCAAGAAGCCCACTTCCAGAGACTGTCTGGCCACAGATCCTAGAGGAGCTCACCATCCTCTTCCCCTTTATCAGCCTCTCTAAGCTCCCTTATCTTTGTGTTAGCCACAGTCCTGTCGGCAGGGACAGAAGAGGAATTGATGGCCTTAAGGGACAGCCAAGTGCTATTGAGCAAAACTACCACTCGACAGCCTCCCAGGTGCTTCCTGCGGCAGGGTGGGGAAGGAGCATCTTTAGAAAGCCCTAAATAACTCTAGGCAGTGATGTCAGCTTGACAAATGACCCTCAAGAAATGGCCTCGTTGTTCTCTGGTGTGTGATTCACCCTAGGCACTGCTGGGAAGGTGGCAAGGTCCAGCCGGAGTCTCTCAGTTGTCAGTTGGGGCCGTTCTTCAGCTCGACTCTCAGAACTAAGAAAACACGTGTATTGAATATCTTGACCTTAGTTTCTTCGACCTTGTTTTCCAGTGTTTTTATTAAGTGAATCTTGAATTTGTGTTGATTTGGTTTGAGCTGCATTTGGTGGAGGATGGGAACCATTCTCTTTCTCTAAGCATCCAAAGATCTTTCTCCCTTTGATGTTAGCTCCCAGTGCTTCTGCAATCCTAACAACATTAGACTATAGGCTCTATCAGTACAGAGACCTCCTTTTGTCTCCATATTCCCAGCTCCTCAAAAAACTGGTTTAAGTGCTTATCAAATGTTGAATGGATACGTGAAAGGATCCCAAGACCAAGAATCACAATAGCTAGTTTCTGTTCTTGACTCTAAGAATAAGTAGCTGGGACCTTGGCCAGGTGCTCAAAGTCTCTGGGCCTCCACATTCCCTTGTGTAAACTAAGAAAGCAAGCTCTCAGTTCCCTTCAGACTCAGACCTGCAGAGGCTGACTGGGCTCAGCAGAACAAAGGCAAGATAAATATGTGGTACCAGCAATTCTTCTGCACATGCATCAGTAGGAATATATGAGAGCGTGTTGAAAATCCAGGTAAAAGGTACATGATTTCAATAAGTAGGTGGGCTTGGAGGGCCTCTCCAATGACACCAGATGCAGGTGTTACAAATAGTGAGTGGACTGGTGTGCGGCACGGGGCTCATACCTAACACGAACACAGCACCAGCAGCCCCCCTAAGTTTACTGGGTGCTCTTCTCCAAGGTGTCCCTGTTACCAGACTATGACATGTACATCAGTTCTTTGGCTCGTGGTGTTTTTTTTTTTTAATGAAACAACACAGCAAATCCATTGTCCATGAAGGCTACCCCAGCAGCAGAGGCAATTTTGTGTGTGAGTTGTGCAGAGGAGTGAGTGGTTCATAATGAAATCCTGGCTGTGCCCGAAAGAGACTGGCCAATGTGTTCTAACACAGAGCCCATTTCTCAAAGCTGATTAACCATCTGATTAATTTCCCCACGCCTGTGGATGTGCTCTGTGTTTTAATGTCATGAGTTGCCATCAATAGCAGCTTTATTACTATTAACAGAAAGCAAGGCAAATTTGTTTGAAATCAAGGATTCACAGATGCCTGAATATGTCCCCCTCATCCGAGTTGAAAATCCTTATAAACTTGAGACTGAAGAATTGTGTGAAATTGTCTTTTTTATGGAAATGTATTTTAGCAACTGAAATTAATGCCCGAAATTTTTTCAGAAGATTTAACAACCCCAGTTTCTGCTCTGGGAATTATTTTAGATTCTTATATACAGATCACTGATGCCCCTGACCGCTGACGTCCTTAGTGCTAGAGAAGTTAGTTAAGATTCTGACTTGTCCTTTATTTCCTCCTTCCTTTGTATAAAGCATCTGGTTACACTCGCACCTTATAGCTTAGCTTAGGCAGATGCTATGGTCTTGCTGTCCTCCCAAAACTCATACACTGAAATCCTAACCCCCGAGATGACAGTATTACAAAACAGGGCATTTGGGATGTGTTTAGGTCATGATGTGGGTGGCGCCCTCATGAAGGGGAGTAGTATTCCTACATAGGACCCCACAGAACACTCCTGCTGTTGCACCATGTGGGGACACAAGTATACAACCCCGAAGAGGCCTTCATTAGAGCCTGAGCATGCTGGCAGCCTGGTCTTGGACTCCCAACCTCTAAAGCATGTGAGGCAAAACAAGACAGAGAGTTCAACATTTGTTACTCTAGAACTCACAGTATAAAATCAATTTATTAAAACAAACACCTGCCACAAAGACCCAGAGTTTGCCTCCACTTTACAGGTGTGAATTTTCATGCACAGGGCTTCATAAGGGGTGAATGACAATCTAAATGTGATACTTACAGTTTGGGAAACACCCCTAACTCAAATGCAAGCTTTATGGGCACAGGGATCTGCTTTGGCTTTATTCACTGCTGCATCTCAAGTACCTAGAATAGCACCCAGACATCATAGCCAATACTTATGTTTAAACAAATAAAAAACTAGTGAACCAAGTATAAATAATGCACTCAAAGAACCATCTACTGTGAGTTTGAACAAGTTACTTGTCTCTGCACCAAGATTTTTTTTTTAAGATTTTATTTATTTATTTTAGAGAGAGGGGAAGGGAGGGAGACAGAGAGGGAGAGAAACAGCAATGTATGGTTGCCTCTCACATGGCCCTCACTGGGGACCCAGCCCGCAACCCAGGCATGTGCCCTGATGGGGAATCAAACCGGGACTGTCTGGTTCCCAGCCTGCGCTCAATCCACTGAGCTACACCAGCCAGGGCTGCACCAAGATTTTTTATCTTGAAAAGGATATAGAATTGTTGTGAAGATTATTGGTTTTATCGTGTAAATCTCTTTAAAACAGTGCTCATTAACATTAACTATTTTTGAGTACAGGTTTTCCCATTAATTGTATTTTTGCTATGTCACCACAGAGGATTGGCAGATATTCAGCAATTTAACAGATATAACTAAAAATTATTTCAATAAAATGATCACATTAAAAAAGTCCTAAAAGGAATTTTGATTGTTATTGTTGGTTTTTTATTTGCTTTGATTCTTTTTGTGAACAGGTCAGATGTACATGGGTACTTGGTTTTATTCCTGTGTTTTATATGAAGTGTGATTTTTGCATTCAAAGTCACCTGTGATACCAACAGAGCCAAGTTATATTTGTCCACTTTTCTTGGGTTGATCTCCTTCCTACAAACTGACATGCAACCTCCTCGTCATGCTAGGAAGATCTCAAAGAGCTTTCCAAATGGTGAACTGACTATGCCATCTCCTCAGGCGTCTCACCTAGACCCCTTGCATTTCAGACTTCTGGTCAATATGGCATAGTAGATAAACATAGTATGACTTCCTCCCACAACCATATCAAAATTACAACTAAACTATAGAAAAACTATCATTCAGAACCACCTGAAATCTGCCTGAATGGAAGTCCTGCAACTAGAGAATTAAAGAGGTTATATCAAGACTGGTGAGGGGGTGGTGGTAGCTTGGGAGGAGGGGTTAAGACACAGAACGGGTTTGTCCCACACACCCACATGTGGTAGATAAGTGTTGGGAGGGATATCTCAGCTGCAGAGTTTCCTCCTGAGAAACAAAGGGTCCTAGCATCACACCAGGGTCCCCAGTCTAGGGTTCCAGTGCCCCATAACTTCTGACTGTAAAAACCAGTGGGGATTGAGGTTGAAGCAGACAGAGGGCTGCTAGTCCCAGGCAGTTCCTTTTAAAGTGTCTGCCCCTAGACATACTTAGACTCATTCCCTCAGAGTGAGCTACCATGCTGTAGCAGTGCTTGAAAGGCACCAGAGGCACATGGGGAGAAAATGAATTGTCTGCCATCAAGGTGATGGCTGTGGGAGCAGCTTTCTCCCAGACAGAAGGAATGGCAAAGGCCATTGTTCCTTTGATGAGCCCTCGCCCCCCAGAGCTGGCAGGTAGGCACCATATCTGAGACTCCATCAACCTGGCTCACACTGTTTGCCATGCTCTCATGATCCCTGAGGTTCTTTTCTGTCCAACATTCAGGCCCACCAACCTGTCTTTAGTGGCTTTTCCATATGAACAGGCCATCAGAGCTCATGCTTCAAATTTTTCTAAAAATCCCTCAAATAAGCAGCATCTGGCCTCAGTGTGTCCTCATACCTCTTGCTAGGTGGCCCCAGACCTGGCACAAGCAGCAGCCACCATTAGTTCATAGCTTGGTCTCACCTGGGCATCTCCAAGCTCAGCGTAAGTAGCAGCCATCTGAAGATTGCTTTACAGTTCATGCCAGGTGGCCCCAGGCAGAACACAGGTAGCAGCTGACCTTGGCCTGTACCACCCAGGAGGCCCAGAACCAATACACCCTGTGGAGTTCAGACCATGTCGAGATACCACCCAACCACTTCCACAAGTGACACACTGAGTGACACAAGGGTGTACTCTGCAGTCACCAAAACCCCACTGAAGTAAGTTATGCTGTGGGATGGGCCGAGCACAGCCGATCCTCCATGGAGGTCAAAGATCAGTGGTTGGTGGTTACAGTTGGTCCTTGCATCTAATCAGCCTGGAGGTAAATCCCTTCCATTGACCTGCCAACAGTGGTCAAGTCTCAGCTACAATACAACCCACATGGAAGAGGTGCAACTCAAGTGCCCAGCGTGTGATCAGGGAAGTGGTGCCACTGGACCCTACAGAAAACCTACCATATTAGGCTAATCTCCCAAGCACAGAAGATGTAGCAACTCTACCTAATTCATAGAAGCAAACACAAGGAGGCTGCCAAAATGAGAAGACAAAGAAACATGTCCCAAATAATAAACAAGGAACAGAACAAATCTCCAGAAAAAGAACTAAACAAAATGAAGACAAGCAGCCTACTAGGTGCAGAGTTCAAAACACTGATTATAAGGATGCTCATGAACTTAGTGAGAATATCAACAGCGTAAAAAAGAACCAGTCAGAAATAAAGGATACACTAACTGAAATGAAGAATAATTTACAGGGAATCAAAAATAGAGTAGATGAAGCCAAGAATCAAATCAATGATTTGGAATATAATAAAGAAACAAAAAACACCCAATCAGAACAACAAAAAGAATCCAAAAAGATGAGGATAGCCCTGGCTGGGTGGCTCAGTTGGTTGGAGCATCATCCTGTGCACTGAAAGATTGCCAGTTCAATCCCCAGTCAAAGCTGTGGGTTAAATCTCTGGTTGGGGCACATATGGGAGGCAACGTATCAATGTTTCTCTCTCACATCAATCTCTCTCTCTCTCTCTCTCTCTCTCTCTCTGCCTTCCTCTTTCTCTAAAATCAACAATAAACATATCCTCAGGTGAGGATTTAAAAAAAATGAGAATAATGTAAGGAGCTTCTGGGACAATTTTAAGCACACCAACATTCACATCATGGAGGTGCCAGAAGGAGAAGAGAGAGAGAAAGAAATTGAAAACCTATTTGAAAAAATAATGACAGAAAACTTCTGTAATACGGTGACAGAAATAAACATACAAGTCCAAGATGAGCAGAAAGCCCCAAACAAGATGAAACCAAAGAGGCCCACACCGAGAAACATCAAGATTAAAATGCAAAGGGTTAAAAACAAAGTGAGAATCTTAAAAGCAATAACAGCAAAAAAGCACTTAGTTACCTACAAGGAAGTTCCCACAAAATGGATTTCCTAACAGAAACTTCTCAAGCCAGAAGAGATTGGGAAGAAATATCCAAAGTGATAAAAAACAAGGATCTACAACCATGATTACTCTACCCAGCAAAGCTAACATTTAGATGCAAAAGACAGATAAAGAGATTCCCACTCAAGAAAAAGCTAATGGAGTTCATCACCAACAAACCAGTATTATATGAAATGTTAAAGGGTTGTCTTTAAGAAGAAGAAGAAAAAGATAAAAAGTTTGAACAATGAAATGGCAATAAATACATATCAATCTAAATTGAATCTAAGAAACAAAATAAATGAACAAGCAGAACCAAAACAGACTCATAGACACAGAGAACATTTTGACAGTTGTCAAATGGGCGGGGACTGGAGGGAGGGGTGAAAAAGAGGAAGGGATTAAGAAATACACATTGGTAGTTACAGAATAGTCATGGGGATGTAAAGTACAGCATAGGGAATATAGTCAATAATATTCTAACCATTATCTATGGTTTCAGATGGGTATGAGATTTGTCAGGAGATCATTTAAGTTATGTAAGGTCTTATCATTGTATATAACTGTAACTGTAATTGAAAAATAATTTTAAAATAAGAAACTTTCAACTCAATTATAAACAAAGTAGATATAGTCTGACTTTTACGTAACAACAAATAAGCAAACAAAACAACAATAGCAAAATTTGTTAATACCTTGTGGCTAAGATATTGGGAGCAACTTGTAGACATGAATTCACCAAGTATCGTGAAATGTGGGTAAAGGAGAAGGGCATAATTTTTATTTCACACAAGAACAGAGAAAGTGATTGAGAGCAAGAAATGAAGCGCAGCCCCTGGCTCCAGGATCCACAGCTTAGGGGCAGCACACCCACCTGAAGTTCTCTCTATAGAGTCAATACATTGAGAAAAGTCATTCCTGTATCTTACTGCTAAACGTTGATCTGGCTTGGGACACTGAATCAGTGATAATAAATATTTGCACACAGGGAAGTTCAGTAGAAATAGCATAAATTGTGGAGTTCAAAAGACCTGAATTTAAATACCAGCAGTATGATCTGGACCAAATGACTTGTATAATCTGAACATCAATTTTGTGCTCTGTAAAATACAAGCAAGGATAGCAACCCAGAGGTGTTGTTATGAAAGTGATAGATAATATCCCTAAGCTTCCAGCAGACTGCTTATTCATAAGCTGTGCTTAATAGAGGCTGATGATGATGACGAAGGGGTGATGAGGGTGACAATGAGCTTCTCTATACAGAAAACACATTCTCAAGTTCAGCAAAACTTTGCCTTTCTCCCAGAAATATTAGAACCTATGAAAATTTGAGTTGTTAAAAATTTACAACTTATCAATTCAGCTTTTTGTGAGGGCCAATTTATAGAAATTAAATTCACTGTATTTACTTGGCCATAATCTTAAATGGTCCAAACCGAGTATTCCCAAAACAGGGTTTTCTTTCCCATTGGTTTAACACACACACACATACACACTCCAGCAATTCATTTCTCATTTTGGTTTGGGATGGAGCCAATTGGTAAAAGAGTTCAAAATGTGTTTATTGCTTCTTTGTTCTGGGGTGTTAGCATTTTCTGGGGTCTCCTGGCAGCTCTTGGGTCTGCAAACAAGCAGCAAAGCCCTCCAGGCTTGCAAATTCCAGGCTCTAACCAATGCCTAGGGCTGGCATAGCAGCTAGAGGCCTCTCCCCTCCCACCCCAGAATCTTGCCCAGAATTCTGAGCATTCAGTCCCCTGGGGCTTATTCTTACTGGTGGTTTGGAATCAGCTCTGCGGCCTCTTGCCAGGCCCCACATGCTACCTTTCCCCTTAGTACTGACTGTGCAAGGCTCTGGAATCTGTTGTCTGGTCTCCAACAAGCAGCTGTTTAGGAGATTGTTTTGTGTGTGTGTATGTGTGTGTGTGAAGCTCATCATACTTGGTCTTCAACAATGATGCTGCTGGTTGTAAACACAGCAGATACCCTGGTTTTCAGAGGCCCACGGGTGCCTTTCCAAATAGATGACCTAAACACTGAGTGCCAGACCAAGCCTCCAGGCTCAGAGGCCTGCTCTAAGTCTGGAGATGAAAAAAATCATTTAGCTCAGGCTGAGTCATCCTTTCCTAGCCATCGCCGCCGCCGGCCTCCGTGGTGCCACTTGAACACCTGCTGTGGTGAATGTGCTAAAAGGCAGTAGAACACAGAGGTCCAAAGCATCACGGTTAGCCTTCAGCCAACCAAAGTCCAAATCTGGCTCTGCCGTCTTGGAGAGTTCTGTGACCTTGAGACAACTATGTAACCCCTCTTTGCTTCAGTTTCCCCAAATGTAAAGTAAGAATATTAACACCTACTTTTTTGTGAAAATTAAATGAGACGATGAGTGGAAAGGGCCTGACACATGTTGACAGTAAAGAGAAAAATATGAATGGAAAATGCTGCAGGTTTCCAGATCGTACACACCTACAGCGTGGAGTTCATTTCAGTGAGCTCCCAGCAACTCCCTCGAGAGGTAGGCATAATGACCCGTGGGAGTTTTTATGCCACTGGCACTTTTTTGGCTTTGAGAATGGCAGGATTGATCAAATAATTAACTAATTAAAAACATTTTAAGTGTCAGGCATTGTCGAGGCATAAGTCTACAGAAATAAAATGGCCCAGGTCACTGTCCTAAGTTGTACACATAGGATAAGGAGAGATGGAGGTGCCTGTTCAGATACTGACAATGTTCAGGGTGATGGGGGCAATGACAGAGATATTATAAAGTGAATGAGGCATCAGGAAAGCTTTCCTAGACAGGTGACCACAGAGAAGGGGCTCGAAGAATGTGCAAGGACTTAACCGGAAAAGAAAAGGAGGAAGGAAATTCTAGACAGAGGGAATATGCAAAGGTTAAAAAATGGCAAAGAAAATGCCGTGTTCGGAGAATAGTAAGTAGTTCTTTGTGGTTGCGCTGCAATGGGGGGAGATTCCTCCGCAAGGACCGGACTGCGGTCCCGTCTGGTCTGCTGCAATGGTTTGGCCCAGGCCACTGGGTGACACAGTAGCGAGATGGGCAGCCTGGCCTGTCACCCAGCCTCGGTGCTTCTCGCACCCCCAGCCACAAGGCAGGAGGATAGTAACGCGGACAATAGCCAAGTCTTAGCTCGATGTAAATGGTTCTCTCAGCTCTTATTCTGCTGGGTAAACAAATATCTTTTCTTAAATTCAGTTTCTTCATCTATAAAATGGGATTAGGGTGGGGTGATGTTCTTCCTTTAAAGAAATTTTATGCAAACTTCAGTTTCGCATTGCCCACTGATGAAAATATTCGGGGGCAATGTTTGAATAAGGTGGCTGTTCAGCACACCCTTCTAGGAGATTATACAAAGCAACTTTGTAAAACTCAATTGGACTTTTCACATGTGGTAATGAATATCTTGAATGGATTTTTCCTACTCTCCCCATGGCCTCACGTGATTTTTCTCTGTCACTCTCTGCTCCAAGCTGCAGGATGAGCTGTCAAACCTTAACTATTGCTTCCACTTCTGATTCCTCTGAGAAGGAATCTTACATTACAGCTCAGGGGAAGGAAACATTAGCACAGGTGAAAGTGTTAATTTCCTCCCTGCTATCCTCCCTCTTCCCACCACCACCAAAAAAGAAGTTGAAATCTATCAGAGCCCTAAGTGAAGATCTAATAGATAGATGTATTAAGTCATCTGACCCATCAACGAGAGCGCACTGACGCAGGTGGCTTCTTTTCCATGCTGTCCCTAGAAGGACATTTTCTACATTCTAACAGCAGTGAAATTCTGTCAGTGCTTAGTCTCATCACTGCATCTTTCCCATCACAGCTTGACTTCCTGAAGCCATAGCCAGGCAGTGTTTCCTGCACAAGCTGCCTGAAAACCGTCCATCAGAAAGTCTTCAGGGCGTTGTGAAATCTGAGAAATGACAATTTCACCCTTCACCTATGGAAACTGAGCCACAGCAAATACATGGGCATGTTCTAGGCCCCAAGATTCCCAACAGAAAACAAAAACCATTTAGTGACCTTATTTATGACCATAGATCCTGGAGCTTCTTTCTCCAAGGCAACCTCAGGAATGCAGCTGTGTCATCTGCAAAGTCAGTAGATGAAGGGGAGAGATAATATAAATTGCAGGCAAATACTTAGATAACGATAGTAGATATATATTTTTTCTTTACTGTGATGACCAGCACTTTGGGGTTTTGTCCTCTTTATCAGCATTGAAATCAAGACAGGAAGCAATTCTCCGAGCCTACTTAGAATGCTAGTTCATATCACATTCTCACTTCTAACCCAGAAGGTGCCAATTCATGCTTTATTTGCCACCACATAACAAAGTTTTATTGATCCCAGACAGTGGTCTAAACCCCTAACCCTGCATCTCAGCTTTGCACAACATTCCCCTTGTGGGCTAGGTGTTTATTTGCTCTCCTACTCTACTGGAGGTAGATAGGAGATTCCTTTTACTTTCTATTTCTCTTAAGGCACAAAGTAGAAAGGCTGCGATAAATTTCAACCCCTTACAAGCCCACAGGTGGTTCCTTTACATCTAGTTTTTTTCCAGATTAAAAAAGAAACTTTTTTTAATTTTCCTATTATAGTTGATGTACAGTACTTTATTAGTTTCAGGTATAAATAGATATTCATGATATAGAGATAGAGATAGATTTTTAAATCAGCAAAATCCCATGACCCCATTGGAGGTGACCAGAATTTTACGCTGCAGCCTGTTCCCTCCACCAAGGTAACAATTAAGAAAGGATTTCACATACGAAAGTGAAAAAGTCAAGAAGAAAATCCCTTTTGAATCCTTAGTTAACCAAAAAAAGTTGTTCTACTCCCTATTCCCCAAACTTGAGTCAAAGTTCTCAGATATTTGAGGGTTGCGTCTGGATTCGTGACTATGCCCCCGCTTTTCTGGAGCTAATTTGTCAAACACCCACCCTGCTCTCAGAAGCCAGCATCACACAAACAACGGCACAGACAGGACTTCAGAAAACAAACTCAGCCTGCCCCTCAAAAAGGGGAAAAGACAAGGAAAATAACTCATTCTGACTAAAGCAGTGCAGAAAGTGTGGTGCCGCCGTTCTTCCACTGGATTTTCCATGGTTTTGGGGTCAGCAGATTGGCCCTGAACTCACTTTTTTAAAAAGATTTTATTTATTTGTTTTTAGAGACAAGGTAAGGGAGGGAGAACAAGAGGGAGAGAAACATCAATGTGCAAGAGAAACAGGGGTCAGTTGCCCCTCGCATGCCCCCAGCTGGGGACCTGGATTGAAATCCAGGCATGTGCCCTGACCGCGAATTGGATCTGTAACCTTTTGGTTTGCTGAACTATGCCCAATCCACTGACCCACACCAGTCTGAGCTAAACTAGCTTCTTAGGAAAATGCACATACCTGGAGCTTGGGGAGGTTGATGAAAAAAAGAGAATGTCTCTGAGATCAGTGTCAGGGTCAATCGGGGAACACAAAGACAGCACCCACAGACAATAAGGTGGTCTTCAAGTGGGACTGATGCCACTTAAAATGAGGTATAAGCCAGAGGTGACCCTGCCTCCTACATGAAGACATCTGGGAGAAAACCTTGGAAGTATCAAGAAATGGAAACTTGATCCAAATTTACCTGGTTCTTAAGAAGTAAGAAATGTGCTTCTCTTGAGGCTGGGCTATAGACCTGGTCTCGTCTCCTTCCTCCCTGAAATTCAGACCACGATCTGAGGCAGACACTGTTAACTCACCCCCATAAGCCGCGTCCCACTCCCTCTCCCATGCCCCCTCCCACTGTACAAGCCACAGTGTAACTCTCTCCTTGCAGCAAGACAGAGCCAGGTCACACCACCCTGGCCCGTAGAATGCAAGCAGAAGACTCCTGGAAGCACCTTCCAAAATCAGTCTTCCTTTCCTGAGAGAAAGGGACAGTCTTGGCCAGCAACAACTCTGCCATTCCCCCTTCTTCCAGGATGTGCCACTGTACAACTGAAGCAGAATTCAAACCTGGGCCTCACCTACTTCCCAGATCTGTGTTCCTCACCACCATGTCCTACTGCCTCCTTTTAATCACTTCTTTGGCCCACAAATTACAGACAGCAAAAATAAACCAAAATGCTACACAGTGAGGGGCAGGAAATGGGGCACTGAGCCAGGCACCTGCAGAGAGAGCTGAACACAAGTGCTTGCTCTGTACCCGATGTGTGGCTTTAGGTCAGTCAATTCCCCATCTGAGTCTCTGTGATATTGAGATTACTTAGATTTAGGACATCCAGCAAAGCAGGGATTCAGTTTTCCATTCAGATCTTTTCTCTTCCTTGGATTTTTAGATCTTAAACCAAAAAGATACTTTATTAGCTCCTGAGCTCCAAGGAGCACCTGAAGTTTTGATGCCATAGCCCATGTCCATAGGTTGGAATCATTCAGTGCAGCTGAGTAAGCTCTTCAGAAGCCAAAGGAAAGGTGACCCTTTTTATCTAAGTAACATAGCTCGGTATAATTTCCATTAGAAAATCTATGCCCAGAAAGAATATCAAAATGATTTGATGCTGCTGAGTTATAATACTGATCTTTTCATTTTCTCAGTGGTCCCCAACTATAAAGTGATCTAATCGCTCTGGGTCTTTGTTCGAAGCAGGAGCCTTCCCATTCCTGCTTCTCTGAGTACAGTTTCTTGCGTAGGAAGCTAGGTGCTGAAATGCACGCTGAGATGGAAGGAAACCCTTTCCTGGGGGACAGACTGCTGTGCAGTGCTGGGCAGGACTCCTCCTCATTCGCTCGTGTGACTTTGCCCTCTGGCTGTGCCACTTTCTCAGGCAGGACAGACTCCCTGTCCCTTGGAGGAGCCCACTCTTCTCCATGACCACACAAGGGGGTTACTGGGACTACCTGTTGTTAAGAGTCTGTCACCTAATGGGAAGCTGGATGTGAACCCATTCCTAAGAGAAACACACTATGTTAAGGACAAAATATCACACAGTGGTTAGTGCCCAGGCTCTAGACAAACTGCTTGGGTTCTATCTTTATTCTGCCTCTCACGATCTCTGGAATCTTAGACAAATTTACTTTTCTCTCATATTCTCTCAGGTGTTAAAGTGCATAATGCTATTATAGACCTCATTAAGTTGTTGTGAGGGTCAGAGGAGTTAATTCGTATGAGGCAGTTCGAGCTGAGCCAGGCGTGCGGTAAGTACTCAATAAATGTCAGCTATTATTATGTTTAAAATGTGGAGAAAAGAGAAAAACTCATTTATTAAACACCCCTCTGGGCCAGGCACAGTGCAAGGCACTTTACATTCATTATTTAATCCTCATAGTAATGCCATGAGAAACAGATTATTATTTATATTTTTTTACTGAGTGAGGAGGTTAAGTAACCTTCCTGAACACACAACGCTAGTGAGCAGTACGTGTAGGATAGGATTTGAACCCAGATCTCTCTGATCTGTGATCCTACGTGGAGGTGTGTCTAGAGGAAGTAATATTGTTTCAGGAGAACTGTAGTTGAAGAATTCCAGGGATAACCAGTAGCAAAGCAAATGACAGAGAAGGGTGCTCATGTGAGGAGCATCACAGAGGCCACAGGCTGGCCAACCCAGCTGTCATTCCCAGTCCTCTTCCCACTTTCTCATAGTAGAATGACAATGCATCCGTCCCCAGGAAATAATCACGGCCATTGGTTTTATCATTCCTCTCCTTCCTTACAGCTGGCTATCCATGTCAGACCATAAGGATATAAGGAAATTTTCTTGGAGGCTTCAGAAAAAAACTTTTGTTTCTTAAAAAATAAAAATCTAGAGCCTAATAAACAGAAGATCTTTAGCTCTTGCCCTTCCTTTAAGCTTGGGATGCTCATGCAATGTCTGGAACTGCAGCAGCTATCTTAAGACCATAAAGCATGAGAACGAAAAGCCATCAATACTGAGGATGTCAAAGAAGGATAGAAAAAGCATGAAAAGATAACCAAGTGACTAAACAAACTCAGAGACCACTTAGTTCTAGACTTCTTATATAAATAATAAATGTGATTATGAATTCATTTACTATTAATATTTACTCAAGTATCCTGTTCCCAACTGAGAGGGAAGGTACCCTTAAAGTAGGGAAGCTAAAGCTTAGCCGAGTCAGAATTAAATCTCCTCAATCTGCACTCTCATGTTACATGGCCTATACTTCATTCTGCCTGCAGTTGCCAAACCCAGCTGTTTACACCACTTTTCTATTCCCCTTTTCGTAGTCACCAGCACCACCCCAATATCACCCATGACAGATATTTGAAGGCAGGAAGTGTGAATCTTTAGTTGATCTTCTGTCCCTCTCCCCTTACCCCCACGTGCCATGTTGACTTATTATATCATTCTATCCTGAATTGTCATGGCCATTGCAGACAGAAACACCAACACGCACATGCACACATGTATGCACACACATATGGATATACACGCCATATATGTTTATTGATCTGAAGCCGGAATCAATGGACAACAAGTATTGATCCTCTATGTAAGGTCTGAACACGTCAGGAAGAAAACAGAGGGCTGAAAGTAAGTAGAAGGGAACTGAATGAAAGAAATAGAGATTCAAAGGAATAAGGAGAGAGAGAAAATAAATGAACGCTGCAGCTCCAGGGCTTGACATTGGTAAGATTTACTGCACTAATATGCCAGGATGCCTGCTATAATTAGTTTCTGTACAAAACATGTCTCTTAGCTCAGGTTCAATTAAATCATACGGTGTTTATTTGAGAGCTTTCCTATTACATGATGGAGGTGGGGCTGGCAAAGCCCGAAGCTCAGCTAACCCAAGTGTCCCTAGCCTGGCACAATCTATGCATTGGTCACATTGTCTTCAGGGTCAGGCAGCAAGGGCGTGAATGAGTGAGTGTTTCTGCTGACAGAGATACAGGAAGTTGCCACATGAGGCAAGTACAGCACTGAATGATGTTATTTTCTTTATGACTTGGAAGGAAAACAGCCACTAGAAAACATGTATCAGTTAATCCAGCGTTTGAACCTAACATTGGTTATTTTTAAATCCCTTTGGGTAGAGGAGGCAAAACCACAAAGATTGCTTCTTAAAAAATCGTTTGTAAGAACAGGGTATAGGTTTGTTAGAGAAGATCCTGATGATGTAGGAAACAAAGGCATCTTATTCAGGAAACTCATCTGTACAGAGGTGCTTTTGACTGCATGCACTTTGTATGCCACTCTCCATTGCTTTAGAATGAATGAACAGCCAGTCAAAGGCCCTCAGTGTAAGACGTGTGCGTGTGGGGAGGCCACCGAAAGGAGAGGAGAGTCCTGGTCAGAACGAAGAAACAGAACTTTCTGCAAAACGGCGTGCTCAGCTGCAGGGGCAATTTCTTCCTCCTGAAACCGAAGTCAATTGTAAATTAAATCTGTATGCTTCATCTCTATGGGTGACTTTCAAACCTTCTTACTTGGCCAGTCACAACTCCTTCACCCTCATTAATCCACAGTGTGTGTTCCCATAGGAGAAAAAGAGCAGAATGCATCAGCTGATCCCTGTTACTAAAGAGTTAGCAAGAAAATCATTTTTGAAAACTAAGATCTGCAGAGAAGAAGAGTAAAAGATAATTTTTAACTCTTAAACCATCTATCTCCTGATAACTACCTCTATCACCTGGGGACAGGTCTATTAAGGAAACATTGACCTCAGGCAGAATCTGGTCTGAAATGTTATTCTGAGTTTATAAGGATGCTTCTCTCTCTTTGTTTTTTGTTCTGATAGGTGACTATTTGTTGTTGTCTTGATTTTCCAATTCTCTAATTTTACTTGTTTGAATCTTTCTAGGAGACAGTGATTCTTCACTGAGGTTGCACTTGAGAACATGACAAAAAATAATAATTTTTTAAATTTAATCTTTATTGTATTTTTTCCATTACCATTTCGTCCTCTTAGACTCCTATCCCCCATCATTTACCACACTGTTGTCCATGTCCGTGAGTAATTTTTAAAACTCTCCAAGACTTAAGACAATGGAATGAACATCAATGCAATTTTCCCCCAGGATATTCTTTTTATTTCTTTTAAAATCATTGTGATTCTTTCCTATCAATGGGTGGTCCTCACTGTTCATGACTGTCCTTAAAGTCTAGCTGTGCTTCTTCCTTTGCTTAACTTCTGCTGTTAACCCAGAAGCATGAAAGCATCTCAGTCGTAAAAAGATTCATGGTCAAAGGCAAACAAACAACCCACTAGAGAAATGTGATACCAATTAAATTCTAGCAGAAGCATTTCTTTAAGTAAAAATGCACAACCTGAAGCATCTGAGAAAAAACTAACATTATGGAGCCCCAACAAGGTGGCAGATGGCTTAAATTTACCCAGAAAATAGCCTGCAATACAATTATTGTGCTTTGTGAGGAAGCTCAGGTTTGGGAAGGTGAAGTCATTTGCCCAAAGTAACTCAGTGACAAGCCAAGACTGAATTCTTGTCAATAAACTCCCGCATTGAACATATGTTTTACATACTGGCAGTAAAACATATTTCCTGCTATCTCTACATAGTGTCACCGTTCCATACCCCCCAACCTTCCTGTGGTGCTGAGTGCATGGATCATCCAACCAGAAGCAACAACTGATGATAAGATACCTAGGATAGACTGACATCAATCCATGGTTAGATGTGAACCTCAAGAGCACAGGTCAGCATGTCTAGCCTGCAGGATAGCCAGCATATTGAACATCATTGGTGTTTATTAAAAATCACCAAGGAGAAGAAGAAGAGGAAATATTCAACCCTAGAGGAGAGACCGGAAGTTACTATTTAATATTATAATGGCATCTTGCTCCATGCGGTCCTGGATAGCACCAAAAGGTCTCATGTAACTTAATAGGCCTTGCCTAGTGCCTTGATCCTGTGATCCTGGATAAGGAGACCTTTGACATCTATCCAACTAGAAAACAGGAAATTGGGAATATGACTAGAATAAGGATGTCTATTTCATCATTTGGCATTGGAGGTACACTTACAGCTTTTCACACAATCGACCTGACATGCCAGCCCCAGCCCTGACCAGGAGACAGAGGGTGCCTTCCAGCACACTCAGCCCAGGGGAGGGTTGCTCTTGTCCATTTTCTGATTATGGAATTGTCCATTCCATCCCCACGGTACTGATTAAAAGCATAGACTCTGGAGCCAGACAGCCTGGGTTAGATCACCAGTTGTGTTACTGGCTATGTGACCCTGCACTATCACATAGTGTCTCGTACTCTGTGTGAAATGGAAAAGGGATAAGAGTACCTCACCCTTGGTGTTTGTGAAGGTTAAACGAGATACGACATGTGAACTTCTTAAAACAGTGCTGACTTAAATCAAGGCTCAATGATAGCTATTTCTATTATAACTGTTAATATTGTTCCTGACAAGCTTTAAAAATGCAGACTCCAGAAATCTTTCCTTAAACCCATCCAGCTCTCAAAAGGACAGAAAAACCTGAGGAGCCAGCAACAACCCAGGGCAATTGCTCTGGACGGTGAAGTGTGTGGTACAAGTCAGGATCCTGGATTAGACGGCATCATCTGGGAGCAAGTCTCCCTTTCCCTGCTATAGGGAAGAACCACAGGACCTCCCAAATCTCCTTATTTCAAGTTGCTATGGATTTGAGTTACGTCCCACCAAAATGCTTATGTTGAAGCCCTAGCCCCAATGTGCCAGTATTTGGAGAAGGAGCTTTTGGGAGGTGATTAGCATTAGATGGGCTCATGAGATCAAGGGCCTCAGGATGGAATTAGTGCCCTTGTACGAAGAGCCCCCAGAGAGCACTCCGTCTTTCCCCTTCCACGTGAGGAGACAGCCGTCTACAAGCCAAGAAGATGAACGTGGTGGCACTTTGATCTTGGACTTCTATCCTTCAGAACTGTGAGTGTAAATTGTTGCATAAGCCAGTCTATGGCATTTTGCTATGGCAGCCAGGCTGACAAAAACAGCATCTGAACCTGAAACCAGCAGTTCTCACAGTTCCTTCCACACAAGCTAGCAGAGAGAGGAGTTTTCACTCACAGGCAGGGGTCCTGTGTAAGATTCCACTGTAGAAATAGTTCCAAGGCCCATAATTAAAAAAACACTATAATATGTGATCACAAAGATCCCTCCCACTCTAGCAGTGCTTCCATGAAATCCATGTATAAGGACTCTTAATTCCACTGGCACTGCAGTAGAAAATAGTGGCTCTATTTACACAGAATATGTATAGTAATAGTTCACATAACTGAATTTTTCATAAAACTGAGTTTCTCCCTTTCATATTTTATAAATTTGGTAGAAAGTCTTCCTGAAACATACTACACACTTTACCTCTTAAAAAATATATATGTGCAATGGGGGGACCCCCAAAAAACCAGAACTTACTTTTAAAAAATGGTGTATTTATTCTTACATGTTTAACTTCAGTCACCTTCAAAGTACTCTCCATTTGATGCAATACACCTCTTGAGACATTTTTTTTCCAGTACTCAAATCAGTTTTTGAATTCATAGATTTTGACGCCTTTTAGAGCTTCTGCCATTTTTTGTTTGACCTCTTCCACATCAGCAAAACGTTTCCATTCGTGGACTTTTTTTCATCTGGGGAAACAAAAAAAAAGTCCCTTGGGTTGAGACCAGGTGAATAAGTAGGTTGGGGCACAGGGGTCATGCTGTGTTTGGGCAAAAACTGATGAACACTCACTCAACCCAGTGTGGGAAGATGCACTCGTAAATCACCCATCATGAAATGGGCAAACACGTTGAGTCTTAAATAAAAATTCACTGAAGATGAATGCAGCCTCTCACAACAGTGCCGGCTGGCACACTGACACAGATGGTTCCTAGAGCACTCACCCAGCACAGGAAGCCTGTACTACAGGGGCCCCGCCCTCCAAAAGATAGTTCCAGGTTTTTCTGGTTCCCCCCTCATGTGTGTGTGTGTGTGTGTGCATATGTATGTGTATACATCTACTCATGTATATTTAGCATTTCTTGATGTATTGCGTCATTCTGAACACCAACAGAACAAGACCTTTCACTTCTGAGATATGCGACACTCTTACTCTACTATCATTTGAGGATGCTGAATGACCCAAAACTACTGTCCTATTATGTGTTATTCTCTGTGTTGGATGTGATGACTTCCCCCCAAAACCATGCACAATGCATTATTTCACATAGTTTTCAGTGCGGAGGCCCTCTGATGGCTTCACGTCACTTACATGGAATAAAATACATGAACCTTTTTGGGCAAGTTACTTTTCCCCAATGGCTCTTCTACCTTTTCTGGGCTCTAGGCTTGCATCTGTGGGTTCTTCTCCCCACCATAACTTGGGGTGTCGGTCATCTTACTGCCAGGCTGTAGGCACTACTGCAAATATCACTGCTCCGAGGGTCAAAGACACTCAGAGATCTCACGATTGATGCCAGAGACAGTAAGAAGCTGCTCATTGTCCACATTCTAAATATGAAGCACTGGAAATGATGACCAAACGTGGGAGACAGATACTGTAGGACACTCTTGATACTCGGGGAAGTCAGAAATATTTCTGTTGAAGGCACATGTTAAAGACACTTTTAAAGCAATAAACAAATGTATTCTGAATACATGGAGAGATGAAGAGATGGAGGACATTCTGGGAAGCCTTGTAACAACTGGGCTGGTACCAGAGCAGTGATTCAGCATTCCTGACTGGGAATGCTCTGAAGTGGATGCTTTTTGGGGTCCTATTCACCCACTTAGCAAGGCCCTGTTCACATGAATTGTCTAAATGGTTGTCTCCATGACAACAAACTAATTCACAGAATGCCAGAATCAGGAGAGGAACAACCATGCCTGAAATTTGCTCCTGGTGGAGTGCTCCAGGCGCTAGAGCAAAACCATAGGGCAGGGCCACCCTTCAGAGCAGCTCTGTTCCCCCGACAGGCTTTTCAGGGAAGTGCTGTCACCTTATTCCTTCACACAACTCCGGGGCCTGATTGGATTTCTCAGCTGGCCTTGTAACACAGCTTATCCACGCTGTTCGGACTTGACATTTCTACCCTGCTGTAAACATCAGAAATACTGCACAATTATGTCTCAAAAGAGTTGAACACTCATAAAATTTCCATTGTTTCACCATCTCCTGCTCTGCCTCCACCAAGAAAAGTTATATATAGGGAATCCATCGCATCTCCTGTTATTTTGGTTTTGGTTCCCAACCTTCTGTTTTGATAAAGTCTTTCTTTTTCATGGCTTTTGGTTGGAAAAGTGAATTCTCTTTGTAAGACTGCCTCAATTTCTCTCCTTCTTTTTCTAAAATTACTCACTTTGTTGCCCTGGAGACAAGAGAAAATTCACAACTCTGTCATGACAACGTTTTTCTTTCCTCTCTGTGGGCAAAATTGCATGGGATGTTTAAAACTTTAAACATTGAGAAAATTGCCATTCCTTAAATCCAATATTTTGTCTTTCATCTTCTGTTTATTCAGCCTAGAGTCTCAAGTTCAGGTTAAAATTAAAATCACACTAAATTGCTCTGGTTTGTTTTTCCAGTTCCAGGAATATATTCTTAATCAATCCTTAACTAGGATGGAATTTCAAAAATACATAAACACCAATCATTTATTTATTCACTCATTTAATAAATTCTACTGAAGGTCTTCTATGTGCAAATAGTGTGCTAGGTAAACAAGACACCATCTTTGCCCTTTCAGAAATTAAAAAGGTTAAAAAAAAGGTGTTGACCAAGAAAGCAATTAGATATGCAACATATTATAAGGGAGCAGAGGAGGAGCCCCTAAGTCAGGGCTAAGAGGAAAGGGAGAAAAATATGTAAAAGGGAGAGGAAACAATCAAAACAGTTCCCCAGGATATGGAATTTCATGCCAGTAAACGCCTAAAGGATGTAAACCAGGTTGGTACTAAAGAAACGCCCAGCTAGTTCAGTGAATGTTTACTGAATCAAGCACTATGAGTAGAATGTATTCTAAGAAAGAATAAAATATATAAAGGCACAGAGGCATGACCAAGTCTGAAATGTTTGAATCCTCAAGCCATAATGATGAGAAATTTAAGAAGTACTGCCTACACAGGCCTGGGTAGATCCCACCCCCTAAGATGACTGGAAATAGAGCCATAATGTCAGAAGAAGGAGTAGGTCATAGCAAAAAGACAGGGCCAAGAATTATACTTGAGGTAACCTTATTGTCTAGGTCCTTGAAAAATAATCTTTAAGCTGCCTAAGTTTTGGGAGTGTGCTTGCATTTGAAGTCAGTGAAAACCCAGAGAGTGAAAACTGAAGGGCAGCCACTGGAGAAGCTTCTATGGTTTGCTGGTCTAACAGATGGTGACACCCTGGGGCCGCTTCTTCTGAAGACAGGGCCAGGTTGTCTGGAGGTAGCAGTACAGAGATGACACGGCATGACAGCTGAGTCCTACACACAGGCCTCCTGTGCACACTAACAGGGCTTCCCAGCTCAGGAGCTTTAGTTCAAGGTTTGACCTTCAATAACACCATGTAAATCAGAACCCAATATAAGGACAAAGGCAGTTTTTTCATGTCACATGAAACATAGCACAACTTGGGGCGATCTCAGTGGAAAATAGGGGCCCACATAGGTTCCCATTTATCCAGGGGTGCTTTGAACTATTGCCCACTGTCTCTTCCTAGTGACTATTTGTTGCCCTCTACTCTGCAGCTCATCTGTCATTAAAACCAGCTCATTCTGTTGAGCCACACAGCCCCAGGAAGGGGATATGCTAAGTGGAGAAAAGACACTATTGCTTCTGCTGTGAATTTCAAACTGTACTTCACTCTAAGACTTTGTAAGACTGTTAGAAAAAGTTTTATCAGGAGTCAGATTTTATCAAAGCTTTTTTTCTTTTTGACATTTAAAGACCCAAAAGCTTTTTCACCTGGCCATATAAACCAAGGCATTAAAGAAGATAGGGTGTGATGTGAGGATGAGTTCCACTTCTCAGGGAGAAGAGGAGCCAAGATGGAGCTGTGGTCTCCCTCCCTGAGATGTAGATGGGAACTGCAGATCAGTCCACCTTGCACTACAATGTCCTGTGTGGCCACAGAGGGGTTGGGAAAATGAGTCTGAGAGTGGCTTTCCCCTGTATGGACATGGATGGCTGCCTTGCCCACTGTGCTGTCTCCAGAAACTGTTTGCTGAGACTCTGGGACTCAAGTTTGTTATCGCCCATTGATTGTTGTATATGTGTGTTATATTCCTCATAGATTGTTAGAGTGTGAGTAAGATATTAATGTATCTTGATGTTCTACTTTGAGTGAACCTATATTCAATAAAAGCTGGGTGAAGAGCATAATTACCTTCTGTGGCTTTTGCCTACTCCTTGGTGCCAGGTTGCTCCATAGGCAGCTAGCTGGGCAGTTGCCCAGCTGACTTATAGGAAAGACTATATCGTGGAACATGACACCAGTTTGAAGATGACATTTCTCATGCTATTCTCAACCCACGGTTACATGGCAGAGTGATCATATACAAATAGATACATTTATACTCTATGAGAGGTTTTCATTTTATCCTAAGAGAGTATAACAACCAAGAAGCTTCATGTCTTCGAAGCCTTGAGGCCAACTTATCATTCCCTCTCTCAGGGGAGCTGCCCCAAGGCTGTCTGTCTCAATAACAGTAGGGCTGAGCAGTGAGCAAATCACTGAATGAAACTATCTGCATGGTTTCTGACAACCCTTTTATCCTTAGTAGCTTGCTACTGCCTTTTATTTCTGATCCAAATGTCCCCTTGGACTTGGGTTTCTGACCCTGTCCACCTGTCTATTTCTCCATCTACCCATTCATTTGTCCATTTATTCTTCCACTCAGGTATTATTCATTACCTGCCTTCCCTGTGACAAGCCTCCCTCAGTGCCCCAGATGAGTCTGCTCTTCTCAGGGGACTTGGCATAACTTAGGTAGTTTCCTTCTCGAACCAAAGTGTCATGGCTGACTGGCCGCCATCTTGGTTGACAGGAGTGATGCCGGTTTGTTTCGTTTGCTTTGTCCTGTCTTGGCTGGACCAGTGCCATTGTATTGGTCTTGCTCTCCACATCCAGAAAGTAGTGTTACACGGAAAATACCAAAACATAAAGTCCTACTGTCGCTGAATCTTCAAACCCTCACCTGTTGTGACCTTTTGGGTGTTTGCCTATAAATAAATACTGAGCTCTATTTACAGCCACACAGGAATTCCCCAAAGGTAATAATAATGCTCTCTAAATCCTTAGTCACAATTCATTTAAATGGAATGGTCCAGATGAAACAATTCATTCTGTGTTTTTCTCAAACACTCTGCCAGAATTCAGGGTTTTTGCCAGAAAGCAAATATATTGTTTTTGCGATTTCTTCCTTAGATCCTCATGCCATTCCTTATTCTTCAGTGTTTCCAGACAGGAACACCACATACCAGACCAGATTTGGTTTAGGGTTACCCAGAAATCCCTTTTTGTTTCAGAACTTGTAAAAATTTGTCTTAAAAAATAAAAATATCTTACCTCTTAGTAACACATAGACTATGCATATGTGACTTTCCTTGATGATTTTGAGTCTTGCTTTCTTCAGCTTCCTGAGCACCCATGAGCACTGTCCAGTAACAATAACCCAGCCCATTCATGATACATCAAGATTAACTCTCAGAAAAATATAGTTGCTAAGACAATGAACCCTAAAGCCAGATTACTTGGTTCACTCCTGGCTTTTCCCATTACTAGCTATATGATCTCAAGCATCTTTATACCTCAGTTTTGGGGGAAGAGGTTGTACCTTAAAATGGGAGAGGAATGGTAGTGCCCGTACCCCAGGCCGTTAGGGTGATTTAATGAGTTGATGTGCATAACATGTTTAGCACAGCACCTGGTTACCTGGTCTCCCACTGTCATGACGTATAGGGGTTTCAGGGACTTGTAATGGGAAGAGAGACGAAAAACACTTCCAGCCCCTGGTTCAGGTGAACCGTAGTCTTCTTCACATCCCACCACTCTGAGTTCTGAAACTGGGCTGTCAGCTTTCTTCCTGTTCCATTCCCAAATATCCAAGTTGCTTTAGTGCTGAGGATGTCAGTGCTGGAAACTGGACTGGGTATCAATTGACATCATAGAGCTCCCTGGAAATCACATCTCTAAAATAAAATAAATACTACCAACCAAGTCATAGTAAGTTTGCAAACTCATTTTAGCTTTTCAAAAGATACTACATTTATTTATTTTCATTCAATCTAACTCTGAGCAGTAATTCCAAAATTTAATCTCAGTATACCTATAGGGGCTTCCTGCCCTACCAGGGTCATACAAAAAAGCAAAATGATCTCTTGAAGTTCTAGTCCCTGGTACTTCCAACCCAGGCCATGGACAGAAGAAACCAATTGTTGTTGAGGCCAGTAGCCCCATTTCCTGGGCTTCAGCCCACTGGGAATTTGCACAACCATTTCTGTCCAAGGTCTCATTGCTAACCTGTACAGAGAAGAGAGGAAAGTGCATGACGCAGCAGACCCATCAATCTCCACCAGCTTCCCAGTCTCAGGATAGGCCCCCACTCATCAGCTTTCATTTGTATACCCCAAAGATCTTCATCTCTGTCTTCTTCCCCAGGAATTCATGGTCAAGTGACTATAAAATACCTGTCTGATTTCTTAGACTGAGAAAGGTGGGATAAAATAAAGCACAATGGTGTCTCATTGTATTTTTCCATCGTAGCACAAATTAATATCTTAACATGTTATCCCGACACACCAGCTTTGTGTGTTGCTTGCTAATCTTTCTCATGAATACTAAACACAGTGACATAATTCTAGTGATTCGAGGGTCCTGATTATTAAGATTCTACTTAATCATGCTTTGAAGTACTTCATTTTCAGTGCATGGGTAAGAACTCTGCTGCTTACATAGTCTGGCTGGTGGAATATGCTGATCTTGTTCATTAAAGAGTGAGAATCATTATTAATGTCTAATTTGGGGGCAGATAAACCAGAAATACATGTGTCTGTTTGTACAACTAGATGTCTAATAGTGGAAAATTGTAACAGTGAGAAGTTGTAACCTACCCGCTATTGTTTTGACATTGTTTCTGTAAGTGCTGACTCTGACTAACGTGGCATATAGATAAACAGCATGTTTGTGTAAGAATCCTAGGGACTAGTGTGAAAAGGTATGCACCCTGACCTTCAAGTATCCCAGCTCCAGGAGATTTGCTGACCTTCATCCATGGAGCCAGGATGACATGAATCCATGATGACTAAACCAGGATGACATACACTGGGCCATCACTGGCCTTATTAGAATGGACTGTGTTCATCTGCATGTAGAGAACTTTTGACCCCCTCCCTTGATCTCTTTTTTCTGTTCCCCTCTCCCTACTTATAAAAATCTCTGTCTCCACTGAGAGGCAGAGATGGGCTTTGTGACATGAGCCCCCATCTTCCAGGAGATGGGCTTTGAGTCATGAGTCCCCTACCTTCCATATGACCAGCATCTGCAAATAAACCACTTTCCTTTACATCAGCACCTGCCTCTCAAGTATTGGCTTTCGTAGCAGCAGGCAGCCGGCCTTGCAATCCATTACAGATGGATCTTCCCAAAACTTGGGATTTCTTCAGAGGCAGTTTCTGCTGCCCCCCACATCCTGTACTCATAGCAGACTGCTGAGATCCAGCCCATCTGGGTTATTGCACAGCAAAGATGGGTCACAGCTGTCAGCACTCAGAGTTGAAGGAGGTCTTGCTTCTTGTCCCTAACACTACACACATGTGTGTATACCTGCCCAAATTGGTGGGGGGAGATAGGGTCAGAGAGGACAATAGGGAACACAAGCAGAAGGGAGTCCTTGACAAACTCATCCCCCCTTATCTGATAATATCATAACTCCAGTTCACAGACCTTAATAATCTTCAAACCATATTTATGTGTATTATCTCTTTGATCCACACAAGGACCCTGGGAAATAAAACTCACAGTTTCCTAATCAAGGAAGTATCCTGACAGACTAAGTGATTTCTTTGCCCCAGGTCACTTGGATAGAATGTGAGGGAACCAGATCATCCAGCCAAGATGGAGGCATAGGTAGATACCCTTTGCCTCTTCGTACAACCAAAAGGACAACAAATTTAAAAACAAAAAATAACCAGAACTGCCATGAAATTGAACTGTTTAGAAGTCCAACAACTAAGGAGTTAAAGAAGAAACATTCACCCAGACTGGTAGAGGGGAGGAAATGCGCAGCCAGGGAAGAGAAGATGCACAGCAAGGTGGTGGCAGGAGGACAGGGCAGTCCAACATTGCATGTGGATAAACTAGGAGGAACTACTGGGGAGCAAGACAGACCATGCAACCCAGGTTCCAGCATGGGAAAAGAGAGCCTCAAAACCTTTGGCTACAAAAATCTGTGGGGGTTGTGGTGGCGGGAGAAACTCCCAGTCTCACAGGAGAGTTCATTGAAGAGACTCTTGGGGTCCTAGAATATACACAAACCTGGGAATCAGCACCACAAGGGCCCAATTTTCTTGTGAATAGCAGACAAAGTAACTGAAAGACAGTCAAGAGCCAAGCAAGTGGCATTGTTCCCTCTCGGACCCCTCCCCCACATACAGCACCACAATGCAGCAAAGAGGGTTGTCCTGCCCTGTGAATACCTAAGGCTCTGCTCCTTACAACATAACACCTACACCAAGACAAAGAAATATGGGCCAAATGAAAGAACTGATCAAAGCTCCAAAAATAGAACTAAGCAATGAAGAGATAGTCAACCTGTCAGATGCACAGTTCAAAACGCTGGTAATCAGCATGCTCACAGAAGTGGTTGAGTATAGTTACAGAATAGAGGAAAAAGTGAAGACTACGCAAAGTACAACAAAGAAAAAAATACAGGGAACCAACAGTGAAGGGAACGAAACCAGGACTCAAATCAACAATTCGGAGCAGAAGATAGATATAAACATTCAACCAAAACAGAATTAAGAAACAAGAATTCACAAAAATGAGGAGGGTCTTAGGAACCTCTGGGACAACTTTGAATGTGTCAACATCTGAATCATAGGGGTGCCAGAAGGAGAAGGGGAAGAGCAAGACACTGAAAACTTATTTGAAAATATAATAAAGGGCAGCGTAGGTGGTCGCACTCGCTGCCCGCACATCCAGAATGTCCGAACAATGGATGCAGTAGCGAAAAATTAAACAACAAGAACGGACAGAATCGAACTGAAGGGAAGTCTGACACCCAGGAGGTAGGAGAGGACAAACATCCAGGCCGGTAAGCGGGGCAGAAACGGGCGGAGGAAGCAGCGCTCACAGAGGGTCTCACTCACGCCGCGAATTGCGCCGCTACTCAGGCTGCCAGTGCCTGAACAGGGCGTGGCCCCAAACAACAGGTGAATCCCGCAAGCCAGCAACGCTGCCGGAGAGAGGCCAGGGCTGAGCCAGCAGAGCCGAGTCTGGCAGAGGAGGCGGTGGGGAGCTGAGGAGAGGAGGAGTGACGGGAGCCCGCGGTGATCGCGGTGATCGGAGGCCGCCATTGCTTCCTCCCAGACCCCACCCCCAGAGGCAACGTCATCCAAAAAGAGACCCAGGTCGCAGGCATCTGCCAGCTGACAAGTGCACCGAGATAAAAAGAAGGAAAATGGCCAAAAAGGAGGACCACAACAAATTACAACTAATGGATGACAACATAGTCAACCTATCAGATGCGCAATTTAAAATGCTTGTAATCAA